>VYZW01022979.1:27783-39888 GCA_013401315.1 Balaeniceps rex
CCCGGCCCGGCCCTGCCCGGCCCGGCCCGGCCCGCTGTCCGCGCAGGGTCGGTGGCGGCGGCCTGGCTCAGCCCTGTCACACCGCGCTGCCGGCCCTTGCGCCGCCGGAGGGGACCGGCACAGCCCGCCCGTGGCTTTGTGTATCAGCAGCCCTGCTAAGGGGCCGGTCCTTAAAGCCTTGTCTGTGTTCGTCTCTTTTATTTCTTCTTTTCTTTTTTTTTTAAAAAAAGGACGGGGAGGCAAGAACGCAGGGAAAGTACTTTGTGAAACTCGGCGTTTCTCACAGAGAAACGCTGTGGTGAGCGTTTGTCCCAAGGTGAAACCCGTAAAGGCTCCTCTGAAGAGTTATTTAAAAATTAAAATCTACAAGTCGTTAGTCCAAATACCTCTGGGTAATAGCTGCAAAATTAAAACAGCGCCTTGAGCTTTAAAATGGCTACCACACAGTATACATCAGCCGAACGTCCTTTCTCTCTGCGCCTTCAGTTCCAGGGCTGGGAGCGCATGCCGCAGTATGTAGCACAGAGGTTATGTACTACATTCCTCTTCGTGCGTACGCTGTATGGACTCCTCCCGTTGCAAATATGTGCTACTAGAGAGAGCAAGTGGATCTTTTCTCACTGGAGCCTGTCGACTGAGCCTCCTGAACTTGAAAACCCCACGGTTGTATGAGCTGAAATAAGTAGTCTTTAGGCCATTTCAGGAGTTAACACTAGATTAGTTACCTCTATAAGTAGTAGTTCAATGTGGTTATCAAACCCTGTATTAAACAGACTGCAGGAGTCATCTTTACTGGAACAAGTTTTAGCATAAATTAAGTGCTCATTAGGAAACTCACCTAAAATCTCATCAAAAGACAGCAAGGTCTTCGACCAGTCTGGCTTGTACTAATTTTACATGGCTATAATTCCTCTCTTTATGGATGTTCTTATTTACACAAATGTGAAATAAAGCATATTCCCCAAAGTCATTATTCTTACCAGACTATATACATACACCTTCCATACACCCATATATATATCAGAAAATCAAAGTATAAAAAGGTTTGCTACATCCAAACTAATAAATCAGTAGTTAAATTCTAGCTTTAGATTCCAGCTGTGATTCTACTAGCTTACCACAAAAGGCATAGATTAAAGACAGAAAAGAGTTCTCATCACAAGTATTGGTAACATACAAACATAATAGGAAGCGAGTCACATTTTAGTTTAGATATTACTTTGCAGCTCACAGTGTCTCTTGTCAGCTGACCAGAAATCTTCACTTGAAAGAAGCCAGTGGGCTAGATTCACTCCTGGAAGTGTTAACAAATTGAAATGACAGTTTGTGCCCTTGGATGCCTGAGGGAGTGCAGTTGCCAGAAGACGAGGTCACCCGCCACGTCCCAGTGCAGAAGTTGCCCCGGTGCTTGCACTGTGTAAGCGTAATCCGACAGCTATTTTGGAAGTGCCCTGGTTAGGAAAGGAAGACCATCTCAGCTACACCTCCAGAAGTCTTCCTCATCTTTGCAGCTGGAGTGACTACCTACCTCTTGCAGTGAGCAGAGGTCGTGAGTGGCTCAAAAATGGTGTTCCCACTTCCAACTGATTTCTTGCCACTAGAGAACCAGTTACTTCGCCTAATCCAGCATCTTTATATTTAAAAACAAAAAACAACCACATGATAGAACAGCACAGAAATAAATGTACAGTCCTAGCAATATTGTGACAAATAGTGGTGAGCCCATTCAGGCCTCGATACTAAGTTCAGGACTTCCCAGTTTCTAACTGCCTAACTTTCAAATAGGTTTTCTTAAGCCTTGACTAAAAATTTCACAACTTTTTTTGCCTTGAGTCAGGAAAAGAAAATTGCTTTGCTGATTCATATTGTTTACAGGTACACCAAATGCTTTCAACTCTTGCCATATTTTAGCAGATAATAAGAACTGCCTGAAAAAAAAAATGTAACTATCTGTAAATCAGATGCAAATCTAGAGAGGGCAGACGGTTCTGTAGCTATATCCCCTCTGTGTTACTACTAATGCAATTTACATTGTATATTATAAGCCTCAACTTTAAGTAAAAGGGTGCGAATCCTGTTTCTTTTGTTTTATAAAGTCTGGTAGCAAAGGGCATAGAGCCCTTAATAATTAAAAAGTTCATGAATACACAGTTTACTCAGTTGCTTTTGTTTGAAAGGTCATGGTTACAGAGATCATCAGCATAGTCTGTGAATTCCTTTTTAGTGAGGGCTGACTTGGTTAGCACACAAAAGACCGGCTGTTCAGTTCCAGTAAAACTGTACTTACACAGGTCCTGTTCCCTTACATGGAGATTAAGAAACAGACTCAGTATCTCAAGAATTTAGTAGGTAATTAAAACCCACTATGGGCTAAATATCTGACAGACAGAAAGACAAGATACACGAGTTTGTAAATACATTCATTTTAAAGAGGTTAATATATTGGTTACAGAATACAGAAATTAGGAAATAAATGATATATAAAAAACAACCAATTTTTAAAGATAATCATAATCCATCATCCATAACCACATAAATAGACATATAGACCCATTCCTACATTTGCTCGCTGACTTTTTTTTGTCAATAAATGAAATGAAATAATCTTTCAGTATTAGAAGTAGTAGAATTAGTACCAATAAATTCTTGCAAATGCAGAGCATTGGTCTTCTGCCTGTGCTTCAGAGCAGTCTGACAATGTAAAAACGAGCTTTTTTGAAGACCAGCTTTGCGAAACTCGGGGCTGGTTTTTTACAGGAGACAGCGCCACATGCTGGTTTTGTGAGGTGAGAGCTACTGGGCGTTGTATCGATTTATTTCTGTTTAATGAGGGTTTTTTAATTGATTTTAAATTAAGCTGACTGCATCTTAAGTAATTGCTTCTTATTCCAAAGGAATTACCAACACCAGGTTCTGATTTCAAGTAAACAAATAAAGGAGATGTTAATGTTAAAAATATTTAGTGTGTTCATATAAACCACTGTATTCTAGGTCACTGACTTAGCTTATTATATTAAATCATCCTAATGTGCCATTCTTTACTCAATTCGCTTCAGCTTTAATTATGTTATGTCAAAAAAGATTATAACTCTGGGTACAACTAACCCCCCAAACCCTCTCCAGGAACTCAACATGCTGGGGTGCCTCTCTGAAGTGCCTGCATACTAATGCAGGCAGTATGGGGAATAAACACGATGAGTCAGAGATCTGTGTGCAACTGCAGGGCTACAATATTGTCAGGATCATGGAGACATGGTGGAATGGCTCCCATGACTGGAGTGTTGCAATACAAGGATGCAGGCCCTTTAGGAAGGACAGGATGAGAAAACGAGGAGGTGGAGTTGCTCTTTATGTGAGAGAGCAGCTGGAGTGCATGGAGCTCTGCCTGGGGATGGATGAGGAGCCAGTTGAGCACTTAAAGGTTAGGATTAAAGAGAGGACAGGTAAAGGTGACGTTATAGTGGGTGTCTGCTATAGGCCACCTGACCAGGAAGAACAAGTGGATGAGGACCTCTACAGACAGATGGGAGCAACCTGCCTTTCAGAGATCCCAGTCCTCAAAAGGGACTTCAACCACCCTGATATTGGCTGGAGGGGCAACACAGCAGGGCATAAGCAATCCAGGAGGTTCCTGGAGTGCACTGTTGATAACTTCCTCCTCTGAGTGATAGAGGAGCCAAAAAGGAGAGGTGATCTGCTGGACTTCATAACAACATGGAGGAGGTCGTTGGGGATGCGAAGGTCAAAGGCAGCCTTGGCTGCAGAGACCATGAGATGGTGGAGTTCAGAATCCTGAGGGCAGGGAGGAGTGTGAAAAACAAGCTCACAACCCAGGACTTCAGGAGAGCAGACTTTGCCCTCTTCAAAGATCTGCTTGGAAGAGTCCCAAGGGGGTAAGGGATAAGGAATAAGGCCTTGGAGGGAAGGGGGGCCCAAGAAAGCTGGTTAATATTCAAGGATCACCTCCTCCAAGATCAAGAGCAGTCCATCCCAATGAATAGGAAGTCAGGCAAAAATGCCAGGAGGCCTGTGTGGATGACCAAGGAGCTGCTAGCAATACTCAAACACAAAAAGAAAGCATACAGAGGGTGGAATCAAGGATGGGTAAACTGAGAGGAATACAGAAACATTGTCTGAGCATCCAGGGATGAAGTCAGGAAAGCTAAAGCCCAAATGGAATTGAATCTGTCCAGGGACAACAAAGACAAGAAGAAAGGCTTCTGTTAAGTAGATAGGTGACAAAAGGAAGACAAAAGGGGAAGCTCATTGCTCAACGAGACAGTGGACCTGGTTACACAGGACGTGGAAAAGGCTAAGGTACTGATGGCCGCCTTTGCCTCAGACTTTATTAGCAAGGCTAGCCTTCGGGAATGCCAGGTCCAAGAGACCAGGGGGAAGGGTTGGAGCAAGGAAGATGTAGCCTTGTTGGAAGAGGATCAGGTCAGTGAATACGTAAGCAAACTGGACATGAATAAGTCCATGGGCCCTGATGGGATGCACCCACGAGTGCTGAGGGAGCTGGCAGATGTCATTGCGAGGGTACTCTCTAATCTTTGATGGATCATGGCCATTGGGAGAAGTGCCCAAAGACTGGAGGAAAGCAAACGTCACTGCTGTCTTCAGGAAGGGAAAGCAGGAGGACCCAGGGAACTGCAGGCCGGTCAGCCCCACCTGCATCCCTGGGAAGGTGATGGAGCAGCTAATCCAGAAATAGATTTCCAGGCACACTAAGGACAAGCAAATCATCAGGAGTAGTCAGCATGGCTTCACCAAGGGGAAGTCATACTTGACCAACTTGATAAGCTTGTATGATGAAGTGACTGGCCTGGTAGACAAGGCAAGAGCTGTGGATGTTGCCTAGCTGGACTGCCGTAAGGCCTTTGACACCGTCTCCTGTAAGAACCTCGTAGACAAGCTGTTGATGCACGGGCTGGATGAGCAGACAGCACTGTGGATTGAAAACTGGCTGAATGGCCAGGCCCAGAGTGTGGTGATTAGCAGTGCAAAGTCTTGTTGGAGGCCAGTGACTAGCGGTGTGCCCCAGGGGTCGATAGTGCATCCAGTCTTGTTTAACATCTTCACTAATGAGCTGGTTGATGGGGCAGAGTGTACCCTCCACAAGTTTGCTGATGACACAAAGCAGGGAGGAGTGGCTGATATGCCAGTGGGTCGTGCTGCCATCCAGAGGGACCTCGACAGACTGGAGAAATGGTCTGACAGGAACCTCATGAAGTTCAACAAGGGGAAGTGCAAAGTCCTGCCCCTGGGAGGAACAGCGGCGTGCACCCATGCATGCTGGGGGCCACTCATCTGGAAAGCAGCTTTGCAGAAAAGGTCCTGAGGGTCCTGTTGGACACCAAGTTGAACATGAGCCAACAATGTGCTCTTGCAGGAAAGCATAGTGGTATCCTGGTCTGCGTTGAGCAAAGTGATGCCAGCAGGTCAAGGAAGGTGATCCTTTCCCTCTCCTCAGCACTGGTGAGGCCACAGCTGGAGTACTGTGTCCAGTTCTGGGGCTCCTCAGCACAAGAGAGACAAGGACGCACTGGAGAGAGTCCAGTGAAGGGCCATGAAGATGGTGAAGGGACTGGAGCATCTCTCCTATGAAGACAGGCTGAGAGAGCCACAACTCTTTAGCCTACAGAAGAGAAGACTGAGGAGGGAATCTCATTAACGTATACCTGAAGGGAGCATGCAAAGAAGATGGAGCCAGGCTCTTCTTAGTGGTGCCCAGTGATAGGACCAGAGGCAAGGCACACAAACTGAAACTCAGGAGGTTCCCTCTGAACATCAGGAAGCTCTTTTTTTACTATGAAGGTGACTGAGCACTGTCACAGGTTGCCCAGAGAGGTTGTGGAGTCTCCATCCTTGGAGATATTCAAAAGCTGTCTGGACCTGTTCCTGGGCAATGGGCTGTAGGTGTCCCTGCTTGAGGAGGGGCGTTGGACCAGATGACCTCCAGAGGTCCCTTCCAACCTCAACCATCTTGTGATTTGAACAATACAATAATTTGAACACACAAATGTGTTTTCAAGTGCATTTCCCAAATAATAAAGTAAGCTAAATAGAAAACCATTACCTTAAATGTTTTCTTTGAAAACTAATTGTTTGCTGTCATCTTCAGTGAAGTCTGCAGGTATTTTTTCAGAAGCAGTTATTTAATGCAGCTGTGCAACTTATATTTGAAATATATGGGCTTTTTGAATAGCAGTAGTCTATTTATTTTGTTAGTGTATTTATGGCTAGGGATTAAGAAAGGCTTCTACAGTTATGTCAGCCAGAAAAGCAAGGTCAAAGAAAGTGTACCCCCCGTGATGAGCAGGACTGGCAAACTGCTAACAACAGACGAGGAGAAGGCTAAGGTACTCAACAACTTCTTTGACTCAGTCTTCACTGGCAACCTCTTTTCCCACACCTCTCAAGTGGATGAACCGCAAGACAAGGACTGGGGGAACAAAGTCCCTCCCACTGTAAGAGAAGATCAGGTTCATGACCACCTGAGAAACCTGAACACACATAAGTCTATGGGGCCTGACGAGATGCATCCCGGAGTCCTGAGGGAATTGGCTGATGTAGTTGCCAAGCCACTCTCCATGATATTTGAAAAGTCATGGTAGTCAGGGGAAGCCCCCGGTGGCTGGAAAAAGGGAAATGCTGCACCCATTTTGAAAAAGGGTAGAAAGGAGAATCTTGGGAGCTACCAGCCTGTCAGCCTCACCTCTGTGCCTGGGAAGACCATGGAACAGATCCTCATAGAAGCTATACTAAGGCACATGGTGGACAGGGACGTGATTCAAGACAGCCAGTGTGGCTTCACCAAGGACAAGTCCTGCCTGACCAACATAATGGCCTTCTATGATGGACTGACTACATCAGTGGGCAAGGGAAGAGCTATGGATGTCATCTACCTGGACTTCTGTAAGGCCTTTGTCACGGTCCCCCACAACATCCTTCTCTCTAAATTCGAGAGATATGGATTTGATGGGTGGACAGTTCAGTGGATGAGGAATTGGTTGGATGGTCGCATCCAGAGGGTAGTGGTCAACAGCTCAATGTCCATATGGAGATCAGTGACAAGTGGTGTCCCTCAGGGGTCTGTATTGGGACCAGTACTGTTTAATATCTTCATCAATGACAGACAGTGGGATTGAGTGCACCCTCAGCAAGTTTGCATACAACACCAAGCTGAGTGGTGTGGTTGACGTGCCTGAGGGATGGGAAGCCATCCAGAGGGACCTGGACAAGCTCAAGAAGTGGGCCTGTGTGAACCTCATGAGGTTCAACAAGGCCAAGTGCAAGGTCCTGCACCTGGGTCAGGGCAACCCCTGCTATCAATACAGGCTGGGAGATGAGGGGATTAAGAGCAGCCCTGCAGAGAAGGACTTGGGGATACTGCTGGGTGAAAAGCTGGACATTAGCCGACAATGTGTGGTTGTAGACCAGAAGGCCAACCGTATCCTGGGCTACATCGAAAGAAGCATGGCCAGCAGGTTGAGGGAGGTGATTCTGCCCCTCTACTCTGCTCTGGTGAGACCCCACCTGGAGTACTGCATCCAGCTCTGGAGCCTTCAGCACAGGAAAGACATGGACCTGTTGGAGTGTGTCCAGAGGAGGGCCACAAAAATGATCAGGGGGATGATCCTTCTCTCCTCTGAAGAAAGTCTGAGAGAGTTGTGGTTATTCAGCCTGGAGAAGAGAAGGCTGAGGGGACACCTTATAGCAGCCTTCCAGTACTTAAAGGGGACTGGACAGGGACAGGGGACTTAAAGGGAACAGGGACAAACATTTTAGCAAGGCCTGTTGTGACAGGACAAGGGGTAACGGTTTTAAACTAAAAGAGGGTAGATTCAGACTAGACATAAGGAAGAAATTTTTTACAATGAGGGTGGTGAAACACTGGAACAGGTTTCCCAGAGAAGTGGTAGATGCCCCATCCCTGGAAACATTCAAGGTCGGGTTGGATGGGGCACTGAGCAACCTGATCTTGTTGAAGATGTCCCTGCTCATTGCAGGGAGGCTGGACTACATGACCTTTAAAGGTCCCTTCCAACCCAAACTATTCTATGATTTGATTATTCTATGATTCTATGTCCCACCTACACTGCATGTTTAGTTCACTAGTATTCAGGACATACATGAGGAAGGTAACAGATATGAGGTATACAATAATTTAGATGTAATGTTAGATATATTTTTAATCTATTTTAACTGTGCTTATAGACTTACGAAGGTTTGGGAGATGGCCAGCTTACCTGTGATTTCTTGATTGTGATTTCTTGCTAGCAACAGTTCACCAAAGAAACTGCAATAACTAGAACTCTGCTAGATACTGGTCTTTAATTTTCTGTCTGAGCTTTGAATCTAGCCTGCTTCTGCTATAGTTTGCTACTGTGCAAGGGAAGCTGAAAGCATTTACCATGGAAAATGAAGTGATTTTGAAAGATGCTTCCACAAAATCATTTCTTTCTGCAGGTAAAACAATGGAAAACAGAACTGACATTGAAAGAAGAATGAATTTGTGCCAGAAATTATGCCGTCTGTGGACAAACCCTCATGCCTGTGAACGGGAGGATGAAATAGACTTTCTTATGGTTTTGAACGTTCCTTCAAGGACCAAATACAGCTCCATTCCTGTTGTAAGGGCCGCATAGTAACTCTTTTTTTTTTTCCCTGGGCTCTTATAGGTGCCCTATAGCATTCCTTCCACATGGGATCCCTGCAGTTAATGACCTTCTTAAACTTCTTTTGAGGAATAAGATTTTGCATAGTCGTAACTCAAGCCTGTGAATAAAATCCAGAAATCTATCTCTGTGTCTCATATAGCTGATATTCTTCATTTGTAGGTGTAGAATTGCAGTCCTTACAATAATACTTTCCCCCAGGAGCAAATCAATAGGAATTTTCTGAGTCAGAGTTTTCTCTTGTACAAGGGAAATCAGTAGTAGGTAGTAGGAATATTAGTAGTGCAGTTAGCAGTCACAGTGGAAGGCAGGATGAAATAATGGTTCACTGTTCCAAAATCTCATCATCTGTGTGTAAAGCAAGAGACAACAGATGACTATCCAAAGACTGCTGGGGAAATGCAGAAAACCAATTAGGTAATTTCGAACAATGTGGTAGGCTTCATTGCGCGTGTAAGAAACACAAGAGCAGTGAGGTCTGAGGAAGAAAACATTGTTTTTGAAGCAAAACGATGGGATAGCTTTAGAGAGATTCACTGGGCACTCCTCCCAAACATAAGAAGAAACATAACAGTTCTGTATCTTAATGCAGTGCAGAAGAGAAGCAAATTCAGAAATACAATGAGAGAAGAGCTGGGAAAGAGGAAGGCTGGGAAAGCACCTTTTGCTCTGTTGTTGACAAACTAAAATTTGCTATTACATCAAGAGCAGAGAAAAGAAGTCATGGTGTTTAGGATGGAAAATGATAAGAGTTTAGCTGCATGAATGGATAGAAAGGACTGAATATTAGAGACATTATGCCATAGAATGCAGATTTAAACAGACTTTGGTTTTAACCATGTGGAGATCAAAGCCTTGGAATCAAAGGTGGTGCTCAAATGGTACTCCTGAATGAGGTTTCATCCACAACACTGAAGAAAGGAGACAGAATGAGACAAATTATGAACATATTGAAGTTGAGACACTCATAAAGAAAGATCAGAGGCAAACAATGCTATTAGATGAACAAACATACTTATTTCCTCCCAGGGACTCTCATCTTCTTCAGGGTCACATAGAATAGAGCAAAGCCAAGGCCTCACTTGCTCCAAATCTGTGTCTTCAGCTAGTTTGCAAAAATAAGTTTTCGAATAAAGATATCTCTTACTGACATGCTCCCAGCTGCTGGTCTGATTTCTTGTTTCAAACAGACCGTAATTCTTTGTCTTGTGTTTTGTATGTCCCATACTTTTCTTCTGATTGAACTAGAGCATGTTTTTAAACAGGCAGCCACTCTTTATATCAGGATAGAAAACAATGTAGAAATCAACACATCTTTGGGGAAGTTTTTTTGTGGTTGTCTTACTTTAACAATGTGTACCTTATTTCTAGCCTGACTGCAGTGTTTATTAATGTTTAGACATTGAACTTTTTCCCACCTTTTGGATAGATGAAGACTGCCTTTCATGTTGAAATCCACCTGAAAATAGGTCAAGATCCATCTGAAGATAAATCTGGGATATAAGGGGAGTTTACTTGCAGACCACAATTAACTTCTTTTATAAATTAACCAGACTGAGATTTCTTTGTCAAGTTTTGCTGTGTTACAGATTTTGTAAACCTTCTGTTTTTTTCAGAAACTTTCCAACCTTGAGGTGTATACCTTAGGATTGGACATGGTATTCTACTAATGGTGTCAATAACAGCATAAAGATGTAATATGATATCTATAGGCTGTCTTATTTGTCTTTACTGTATATAGTTAAGAGCTACATTAGTCTTAGTCGCAGTATTACACTGGGAGCTCATGTTCAGTTGGTTACTCACCAGACCCCAAAGACTTTCATAGATACAGGCTTTCCAAGAAACATTTTTGTGTCTTGTGAGTCTGTGTCTGTGTCCCTAGAGGTACCATCTTGCATATGGCAGCATTAAAATGCATGATGTTTAAAAATGAATTCAGATTACTGAGTGATTCAGAATTCTCTATATATTATTTATCACTTAAGTCAATAGAGTCATATCATATGGAAACTTCATAAGAAGTGATTTTATTATTTGTTTCTAGATTACCAATACACAAATTAAATAACACTGAGTCAAGAACAGACAGTACTGCACTCATTAATTTCTGTTACTACTTCCCATTTACAATTAGTTTTGGAGATGGTATAATCATCAAGATTTTTTTTTCCAATCTGGATAACACAAATATTTTACATTGATTATTGCTGAATGCCAAATTTTAGTTAGAAAGTCACATAATAAGCCAAGTGACACACTTTTGACGTTGTCTTTGCCAATCACATTTGTAATCGCCTCAAAAGACAATGTCAGATCCGCTTTGTATATGTGTATGAAAAGTGTTTTCATACATTTATTAATTTAATTTGTTGCCATACTTGCCATTGTTGTTGCAAGGAGAGGCAGACCTATCAAGGTGAAGGCCCTCTTGGGCTAGGCTGTACGAAGAGCCAACCAATGTGTGCCGAGTCTGAAAGGAATATGTGACACAATTGTAATAATTCTTTTTAATTAGCCTCAATCTTAAGCAACTATCCAGCCTGTTACACAACACATATCAGTTCTTCTCAACTCACATCACTGCATAATTTTAATATCATATATTCTTTAACATTTATTTAAAAATATTTATGCAAACAGCATTCAGGATGACAGAACTACAACATAATGAATTGATCCTTTATAAACATATCTAGCTTATAACTATGAAGTCTTAATATTCTAATTCAATGTCCACAATAACGTCTTTTGTACAAAAAGTAACTAAGGGTAAGGCATGGTGTATAGAACTATTCTACGTTCCCTTGAATTAAGCTGAAACTTTTTGAAGTGCTCGAAAGGTTGTTGTTTGTGCACTGTGTCCTTCAACCTAAAATAACACCGAAAGTGATAGAATGAAAAATGACAACAATTAAGAAGAAGCTGAACCTGCAAATTTGTTTTTATGGATTTTTTCTGCTCTGTGTTGCAAATGTTAAGTTTTAGAATACAGAATAATTCAAACTTCTGTTGTTCACAGTTCTTCAAGTTTAATTAATTTTGAAATTAATAGAATGAAAATCCATAGCAATATATTTGCCTTTATCCCCAACCTTTTATTAATTGTACTAAAAATGGTTAAGTATGTACCTGTGTTTTTGCATGTGCAGACAGACACGTATGTGGAAACTCATGAGAGTAGTGAATGACCCCAGGTAAGTTTCTTTGTTTGCCTCTGTTCACTTGGCAATAAATTTCAGAATGGTGCTGGTCCTTGTGCCACTCAGAAGAGCAGAGAGGCTGGTGACAGTTATATCACTCCCTGCCATACCAAAGCTTAGGAGGATATGACCAGCCAGACAACACAAATGGGGATATCACTACTAATATTGGCCTTCCCGTGTCTGCAAATATGATGTCTTTATAAGAAAATACTTCAGTG
>VYZW01022983.1:0-20336 GCA_013401315.1 Balaeniceps rex
TTTAAAGAACATTTGCACTTGAATCTTTCTAAGTACTTACATAATAAAAACTTTTTAATTAAAAAAATCTTTTTAATTACAGAAATTGTTAATTATGACAGGAGTATGAAAACAGAGATGGGGTTATTCTTTTCAGTCTTTCAAAGTAGATGTGAAGAACTGCATCAAGAACAGTGGGGGATTTTGCATTTTCTTATGTGGCATATGTGAATCCTCACTCATTATCTCTGCTGCATGCACCTACTGGTGTTACATGCGTCTAAATCCAAGTTTGCTAGGTGTTGTTTATTCAGGTTGTACATGGATTTGCTGTGTATAGAGACGGAAGGAGAGAAGACAAAGATTACCCTGATCCAGGTGAGGTACCCTTTGGTTACCTTCTAGTTGGTGAACCAGGTCTTGTCTCTCAAAAGCTGGAGTAAAGTGGCGGAACGGGTGTATGCTAGACTTGGGAACAGATGAACATCCTAAATTGTTTAGGTTAAGTGCACAGACACACAAAAATCTGGCAGCTTTAGGATTTGTCTCACCTATCATCTTCCTACTACAAGTGAACAAGACACCATCTCTCCATAATCAATGAGAAATAGCCTGGTTTAGGACAGGATTAATCTAATCTGTATTAAACATCTCCTTTAAGATAAGATGAATTTTTCCTTGAAAGTGCTGATTTTTGTTTCGTGACCATTCATTTAGTGACCATTTAGTGACCCATTCATATGTAAACATCAACAGTTCAGGTGTCTAAATCTGACAAAAAGATTTTATCTTATCTTTGATATCATGGAAGATTTGTATCAAATGGCAAAAATACTTTAACTGCTATTATAGCCCTGTATTGTATTATTGCCATTGCTAGTCACTAGCCATACTGGGTCTGTCTGCGATGGAGTTAATTTTCTTCATAGNTCAGGGGAATGAGGAACATTCAGAATTATGATGTTTGTCTTGCCAGGTAACTGATATGTGTGATGAAGCCCTGCTTTCCTGGAAATGGCTAAACACCTGCTGGCTGATGGAAAGTAGTGAATGAACTCATTTTGCTTTGCTTGCCTGCACACCTATTAACTGTGCACACCTGTTAAATTGCCTTTATCTCAACCCATGATTTTTCTTTCTTTTGCCCTTCTGATTATCTCCCCTGTTCTGCTCGGGCAGTAGGTGACTGAGCAGCTGGGTACATGCTTGGCTGCTGGCCGGGGTCAACCCGTGTCACGGAGGGAGTGAGAGAGAAGCAAAAATATACTTTATTGATATAAACCAGTGAGCTAACAAAGTTCAATGGTAAATGCGACAGTTGTTTAACAAGATTCGATGGCAAGGTACGCTTGATTATTTACTGCATAGAGGACAGGGTCAGACAAAACTGTCAGGGACACCCTCCCATTGAGTCGTGAGGTTCAGAAAGGACCCCCTTGCTTTCTAAACTCCTTCCTCAGAGAGGAGTCTAGGTGCNGGGTACATGCTTGGCTGCTGGCCGGGGTCAACCCGTGTCACGGAGGGAGTGAGAGAGAAGCAAAAATATACTTTATTAATATAAAACAGTGAGTTACAAAGTTCAATGGTAAACACAACTGGTTTAACAAGATTCGATGGCAAGGTACACTTGATTATTTACTGCATAGAGGACAGGGTCAGACAAAACTGTCAGGGACACCCTCCCATTGAGTTGTGAGGTTCAGAAGGGATGCCCTTGCTTTCTAAACTCCTTCTCAGAG
Organism: Balaeniceps rex; assembly: GCA_013401315.1. NCBI lineage: Eukaryota > Metazoa > Chordata > Aves > Pelecaniformes > Balaenicipitidae > Balaeniceps > Balaeniceps rex. The sequence goes on from VYZW01022983.1 coordinate 1,719, forward strand.
AGGAGTCTAGGTGTGTCTGGATCCAATCCTAGTCCCAGACTTGGTCAACAGTTTATGTCTAAAGGATTATATACATGTAATCAGTCCTTTATACCACTTAGCTAAGATTTCAGTTTAGCATGCTATTAGTCACTTACTGAGAATCTGTTTTGGCAAGGAATCTCTCAACCTCGAGGAGTAACCTTGAGAGGCATCCTTACTCAAGGGGAGATCCTGGCGAGCAGCCCGCTGCCATGCAGGAGAGCTCAAAGTGTTCTTGAGCTACTCTCTATTTATGTGGGTAAGCTGATTGGCTTATAGTCATATTTGCATACTGACTGCAGATGTTAGTTTCTTCCAAATTTGTCTTGAGTCGGGCATTGACCAGTACTGTGGTTAGGTGGACACATTGCCATAAATTAACCCTTGACTATTGTGTTGTTATCTGTCTCCCCGAATCCACTTTGAGCTGACCAGACACATCCATCATGACCGCTACTGATGGTTATCACTTGAGCAGGGTTATGGGAAAAAGTCAGGTGGAGGTGGGGAGGGGACACACTGCCACAACCCACCACACTAGACATAAGCTCTGTATTGAGTTTACAAGGTCCCAGGACTGAGGCCTGTCAGGCCTGGTCTGCCTCACTTTCTGAAAAGAACATTGGCTCATTTGCTTTTCTTCTGTTTATCTTTGATGGTGAAGCCATAGCTTTACAGGGATAGCAGTAACAAGCAGTTATTTTGTGCAGAGTGAGACGTTTATGACTCTAACATAGCTATGTAGCGTAGTGCTGTGAGGGCAGAGAGCTTGAGGAGTGGAGACACAAGATGAGGCCCAGAGGAGTGCAGGTGTGGAGTGATAAGACGACAATTCACCAGTACTCTGTTAAAGAAATGCAGATCTGGAGCTGGATAAAACTGGTCTTAAGGGAAACAAGGATAGCAAAGTAGTACTTAACATGCATTGAGGGATACCATACATAGGAAATGCAGATGTAACATGAAGCTGCAGACCAGCAAGGTGTAAAAGCATGTTAGAAAACATACAAAAAACAGCCCCAGATGAATCCTAGAGCGAGGAAGAAGAAACCGTCAACATGACCATCATATTCTTCCCTGGCAAAAAAATCCACATATTGACAACTCACCATAAACCCCTAGCCTACCACCACCAGAATAAAGACACAGACCTTAGGATCCAAAGGACCAAGGGAAGGATGTGCATACTATCAGGAAAAAAGGTAGAAATTAAGTGTGTGTATAACATTTTTAACTGTATTGTTAGTATTAGTGATACTTTTTTAATATAGAAGTATTTTTTTTTTTTTTGCAATAATTTAAATGATTCTTGGTTTGGACTCCAATTATATCTTGGCTAAGATTCCAGTTATACTAACATTACATTCTTGGCTTTGTATATAAAATATGTTTTGTCTTTTCTCATCAACAAAATTTTGAGTGTAACTGTTATTTATGTCAATATTAGTAATATTATACATTAGTATAATTAGTAATATTATACATTAATATGGAGGCAGAGATACCATAAGTAACAAATCAAAAATGTGCCACTGCTTGAGAATACAGGAAAGATACATTTATATTTTCTTTATAAGGAATATGATCCCTATCTTTAAACCTCATTTTTAAAGTATTAGGAACGTGTTAGAGTTCATGCTCCTTTATATCATCCCAATGTTTCTTCTGCTATTTCAGATATCTCATGAAAATCTGTAAAGTCTAATAAAGATCTAGGATTATCTGGATGAAGCAAAAATGTAGATAATAGAAAACACATGGAAATTACACTAAAAGCAAACAAACATAATAAAAAGGGGAAAAAAACCCAACCAACCAACCAACCAAAAAACCTCTAATGTTCTCCACAGAACCATTGGTATCCTCCAGCTACATGCAACATAAAGGCAGTCAGATGCCATGCTGCTTCAGCATAGTTATTTAGAAGCTGGGACACAAAGAAAAGGCATTCACAGGAAATTCAACTCCAGCAGCTTCTCTACTCATAGGACAATTTATTTTACTTTTCCTATAAAGATATAAAAAACAGCTTGCCTACTTTCCCTTTCATCCAACAAGAATTCTGTAAAAAAAAAAAAGTCTATCTTTTGGCTGAAGAGGCTTTAGAAATACATTCAGTATGAAAACTAAATTGATGTCATGGACACCTTTTCAACATTCAGAAATCCAGATATTCATTTAACTTTTACATTTGATCTGCACAACATACACACTGCTGTTGCATTTTTGTCCGACAGTGAGATCAGTTGTCATTACTATGCCACTTAGATACTAAACTTGCACCACAACTGCTGCAGCTTAAAACCAGAAAAGTTATTCCTCAGTGACACTCTCTTAAGGAAGCATTGCTTAAATTAGTCCAGGGTGAAACAAAACAAACAGAGGAAAACAAATGTGAATTCAGTAGAAACAAATTTTGGAATCCACGGAGAGTGGGTAGGAACACTTCTCTCAGTGACAAAAGGATATCTCACTGGAAGTTTTGTAGCAGGCCCCCTATGAAGTGTCACAGTCCTGTGAACTTGTAATCTTTAAAAAAAGAAATGCCAAAAGTGCAGTGTGCAGTCTGCATCTACACATGAGGTTCCACTATACTTTGGACCCTGCCAGGCCCTTATTTTATGACTGTAACTTGAAATCAATGCATGGATTTCTATACCATTGAGGAATTATAACTTCCAGAACTTTAGGAAAATATTTTTAAACTGTTTCTCATGTAAGATCAAGATGAGCTAGTATTTGGACAGGGTTCATTTTGACCCAGGGTTTCTCTGCTCTATGAGCTGTGGCCCGCACATCAGAAAGGCAGAAAGGTCTTTCCAGTTGCTCCTCAAAAATTATTTTTTCTCAAGCATCAGAACAACTTGAAAAAGGAAAGAAGTGGACATGTTATTGATTCTTTAAAAAGGAATTTCAAGCATTTTTTCCTCCCTGGAGTAGCTCATAGATAGAGAAGAGACTGAAAGGAAAGCACAAAAGAAGGCATACAAGTATTTTTACGGGTCTTCTTTTCTTCTTGAAAAGCAAAAGCTATAGCTGTGCATTTCCTGTTATTAAATTGGGCAAGTGTTATACTCTTTTTTGCCCACATGCATTTATTTACCTGGGAGGTTTTAGTACAACATTTCCACTTGGGTTTTATGTTCAATAATGCAAGCTGCCTGGGCTAAATTTTCTCATGCAACACTGTTGTAAATTTGCACTAATTTTAGAGGGTTCAATCCATAATTTCGGTTCTACAATGGGAATTCCTTTAAAATTGCCTCCATTACTCTTTTGCATGTTATGAATTTGCACCTTAGCTGATATGCGAATGATTTTTTTTATATAGATTTTACCTTAATAATCTTCATTTCAAAAACTTTTAATTGAATCATTTGAAATTAGGGACTTTCACTAAACTTCAGAAGTAATTCTCTGTGTTGATTGCTTTGAGATAAATAAGATAGCACTTGTGAATGAGAACAATGATGACCTCCAGTATTAATGTTTACTTCCATTTATCATTTGGTATAATTCTCTGAATGTCCAAGTGAAAGATCTCAGTAGACTGTGGGAGAGCAGATACAAGTTTTACAGAGACTACGAGCGAGCTTAATTACCTCTGGTCCTGTCACTGGGCACCACTGGAAAGAGCCTGGCTCTGTCCTCTTTGACCTTCCCTTCAGGTATTTATGTACATTGAGAAGATAATCCCCTCTTCTTTAGGCTGAACAGTCCCAGCTCTCTCAGCCTTTCCTCATAGCAGACATGCTCCAGTCCCTTAGTCATCTTGGTGGCCCTTTGTTGGACTCTCTCTGGTATGACCTTGTCTCTCTTGTACTGAGGAGCCCAGAACTGGACACAGAACTCCAGATGTGCCATCAAGAGTGCTGAGTAGAGGGGAAGGACTACCTCCCTCGACCTGCTGACAACAATACTCTTAATGCAACACCGTTAGCTTTTTTGCAGCAAGGGCACATTGCTGACTCATGTTCAAGTTGGTGTCCAGCAAGACCCTGAGGTCCTTTTCTGCCAAGCTGCTTTCCAGCTGGGAGGCCCCAGTTTGTACTGGTGCATGGGGTTGTTCCTCCCCATGTGCAGGACTTTGTACTTCCCCTTGTTGAACTTCATGAGGTTCCTTCCAGCCCATTTCTTCAGCCTGTCGAGGTCACGCTGGGTGGCAGCATGACCCTCTGACACATCAGCCACTCCTCCCAGTTTGGTGTCAGCAAACTCGCTGAGGGTGCACTCTGCCCCATCATCCAGACCATTAATGAAGATGTTAGAGAAGATCAGACCCACTATTGACCCCTGGGGTACACCACTAGTTACTGGCCTCCAATTAGACTTTGTGCCACTGATGACCACCCTCTGGGCCCATGTTAGGTCTGCATGCTAGGTTTTGTGTATACAAGACTATCCAGTCGATTATAACAGCTACTTATGCAGGGAAAATCATACAAAATCTTCACATTAATTCTGAACTTATGTCATGGAATGGATAATACACACCACAGATAATCATCTTCTATTGCTAAAAAACTTCATGAGTTTCATCCATTTTATTTTATTGACAATTTACTATACTGGGAGCATATACTTTCTTTAAGTTTTTGTGAGATTTTATGTGAACCAACATATGCACAGTAATTAGTCATCTGTACATTGCCAAGGTATATATATTACAAAGCATTTGTGTATAATATTTAGTGAAAGTTTTTTTTTTTTTCAGAACTATTCATCATCAGTACCATGCATCCACCAAAGCCAATACAATTAAATGCTTCTTTTGGAATTAAGGAGCACCACTCATGTTTCACTTAAAGTTTGAGGACCTGTTATTTCTTGGGGGATTAATGCATTCACAGTTAAAATTTGCTTCTCTGACACAGCAGGAATATTAATTTCTGGTGCTTCTGCTTTATGTTAACAGACCATGAAATAAACAAAAAAAAATCGCTATTCATATAGTGATTCAACTAACTAGATGTTCTGACATACCACAGAATTCATCTACATCAGTCTCCCCAGGAAAAAAGATTATATTGTTTGTAAGAACCATTCTTATCTTTCCCTACCTGAATAATATGTAACCAGGGAACAAAGAAAAAAAAAGAAGTGTTAAAAATATTTTTTACAAAAATTTGTACTACATAAAAATCATTTACTAACACAGTTGGACACACTGACAGGAATAAACTACATGAATCATATGAAGATACATGCAAATATCCTTCTAGAATTCAATCCAACAGGTATACATGTGTTTATTTGTGCATGTATTTATTAATTCACACTAACAATCATGGTCACTTGGTGATTCAAAAAACCTTAATTCATCCCAAATAATTTGACATAAATTTTCCTGTCCTTTTTTTCCCACTGAAAAACTTCTAATAATCAGAGTGAATAATTGAGTTAAGAGGGTATTTCCATGCCACATATTCCCACCAAAACCGTCATCTCACCTGATGATACTATACAGAGCTACATAAATTGTGGTTCTGATATCTTCCTTTTTTGTATAGCATTGCTCTAAGAAATTTTGAGTCATCTGTTGATCTATTAAATTTAAGGAACAAGATATAACCCCTAGGAGGTATTTATTGGCAAAATTTTTCATTAGATCATAGTTTTGCTTTCTGCAGTATAATGTGTTGAAGAGGTTTCTCTTTTCTTTGTTTTGCATTAGACAAGCTTGAGATGCTCAGTGTTGGAATCTGATAGTTCAGGGTTTTCTCTCTGTTGGTTCCCGACAGTAGTTTTTCAAAATTTTTTTTTTGATTTGGAGACTAGTTAGATCTTTTTGGACCAGTTTTACAGATATTGTGGTAGTCAAGAAGAATTACATATCCTATGGAATCTCTTTAGATATAAGACTAAAACCACCTCTGACCAAATTAGCTACCTAATATCAGCGCTGAAATAACTAAGTAGTTTGTGGTCATCAGCTGCGAAATGCAGACTACCTATATTAGTACTTACTTAGAGCAGTGTGGCTCTAAGTAAGTAATGCAATTTTATTTTATATTGCACCAGACACAATCTAGGAATGAGGTCAGAAATTCTCAGAAACACCCTTATCCAGATGAATGCATGATCTCTCTTACCTTCTCTTACAGTCTTGGCTTTAAGTGGTGCAGTTTGAAAGGGTGAAAACAGTGTTTATGGTACTCTCTTAGAATTTTGGAGTTGCGGTGATTATCCTTGGCAACCTGGTAAAAGTCTAGGACTCAGATGTCCAATTCCTTGGGAAACTGTTAGCTTATTATAAAACAATTTCTGGCTGTATTCACTATAGAATGAACCCTGAAGGTGTTAGGCAAAATTTCACCACATCTAACTTTTCAGGTGCTTCTGAGAATGGAGTGTTTTGGAAATTGTCCAGTAATATCTGAATAACAATGAACTTTAGTGAGGATTTAGATGGCTTCCTGCTCTTTCTAGTCAAAAATGTGACCTAGAACATGTAAATTTCAACTTACAGGTTAGTTACATCTTACCTTATCACAAAGGGACATAAAGTTCTTTATGCACATACTCTTCAGTACCATCTGAAACTCATATGTGATATGATTATATTATATGATTATGATATGATTATCACATATGAGTTTCAGATGGTACTGAGGAGTAATTTTTCTGGCTCGCTATTTATCCTTTTACTGCAATTTAAGCATCCAGGCTTCCTAGGCAGAATTTAGGTGGACACCTTCTGGTTTTATTGTTGTTTCTTTTAATATCTAATTTGGAAGCTATCGTCAAGAGCTGTAATGTCCCGTAGCATTTTGCAAAATTACTAGATGAATAACTGTCTGTTGAGTGAAAACACACTTTGAATGTAACAACATGTTTCTCAGGATTCTGTGATAATGTCTAGTAAAAACATCAGTCCCTGTTCCGCTGCCACAATACACCCAATGTTTAAAAACAGAACAGCACCTGTTAATTTGCTTAACTATACTACCTGTGTAAGAAAGTTTATATGACAAAACATGAACTTAAAATTGGTGAAATGTTTCATTAAAAATGAATTAAATCAATTGTTAAAAACGTGAAATTGAAAGTTATTGTGCAGTATTTCTACATCTAGAAATGTACTGGCTTCTATACACACCATTGTTTTGCCTACTACATATGGCTTTTCTAGCATGACAACTGTTTGCTTACGTTTTTTAAAAAGCACCTCTACAACTTTGGCTTTAGCTAAGTCTCTGAGCAACTCAAGAATTGGCATTTAGGCTGCTATGTATAAATATCAACTGAAAGTAACTCAGAGGTAGTAACCTTCCCCTTTCACTTTTCTGTACCCTGAGAACATGGGGTTAAACCAAAAACCTGATAAAATAGTCACCAGAAACCACTGCTAACCCTCTTTATTTATGAGCCTTTCATTCAGTATTCCTTGGCCAAAGAAGGGAAATTGAACACATAAGGCCATTTCATGCCTTGACCAAATGTATGGTCCTGGGGAAAGATGTGAAGAATGTCTCTGTGGGGATTGGAGATTTAATATGTAACATTCTGCTGTACAAGGTGAAAATGGAGTCTACCTTTTACTAAGCTTTTCCACACCCTTCTTTCTTTGAAGACAGTGCTACCTCCATGCTTTCAAGTCATGCCAAATCATTGACATAGTCGTGCTGGTAGGAATATGATATTTTCCTTTCCCTTCATTGTTATTACTCACGCATGACCAAATACAGTACAGCATATATCCTTATATGTATATTATATATATTGTTCATGAGACTTAGTCACAGTTCATTTGAGGGATTTTGATATCTGCTCAACCTATTTGTGTAGCCATAAAGCAAATAGTTTATTACAGAAGCTGGATACATCATATTGTTAATTTCTTAAGTTTTTGTAAGCAGTCATGGACACTTCCACAGACATACTTCAATAAACTCTCATTCAAATCAACTCAAAACTATCTCTCAAATCTTGGCTTGAGTCAATAATATCTTAGGCTAGTAAAATAACATTTTGTTATCATTTGGATAATGTTGCCTTTTGCACATTTTCTGTTCAACTTCACTATGAAACAAAGAAACAAGATGAAGAAAATTGAATAATTTCCACATGGTTTAGCAGCTTACATCCATACATTTAAACTGTGACAGAGAACATTCTACACCTGGTAATGGAGAATCCCAGGAGTGGGGGTGGAACATAAGAATCTAAAAACTTTGCTTAAAGGATAAGTTTCAGGTAACCAAAGCTGGAGCAGCATTGGTGTATTGGGCCATCCTCCAAATTCTAAGCAATGTTGAGACAGAATGTTACTCAACAGGTTATAATAGTGGGACTGCATTGTATGATTTTCATTTTCATATGATGATGAAAAAAGATAAAACTGTAAACTTGTAAAATTTTAAAATTGTAAGAGTTTTTTGGAATTTTTTTTTCTGCAAATAGAAATATGTTTTGTGCATATTTCCAATAAAATACACACAAAGAAGTAACAACTTCCAGTTATTATTGCCTAAAATTTTTTTCTAATTCATGTTAATGTGAATGAATAAAATAAAAACCCCACAAGTCTTACAAATAGTAATTTTTAAAAAAACAATGTTTGAGATACAAACAACTTCAATTTAGATGTGCATATCAAAATATTTAAGAATTACATTTTTTAAGTATTGCATTACATTTTTTAAGAATTACATAAAAAAATATTTTTTTTATGATCAGGAAGCTCCTGAGAACTCTCCAATCAGGAACTTTCAGAGCTTCTCAAAAAAACTGTTTAATCACAGAATTAGGATGTCCATTTTGATCACATGGCAAAAAAAAAGCTTATTTTTTAGTCTTTGTTCCTTTGATAAATATCTAACATAGTATCTAGAGGTGTAGAATGACATCAGAAGTTTATACTATCAACAGAGCAAACCAAGCAGCTCATAGTATTTCCAAAGTTTTGATAACATAGTATATCTGTTTTGCATTATACTTCACATAAGAAATGAATCAACTGAAGAGAGCTTTGAAGAGAAGAAAGCTAATGGTGATTAGAAGTTGAGAAAATATGACTAACTGAAAAATACTAAAGAACTAGGTTGCTTAGCATAGACAAGAGAAGAAGAAAGGGAGTCCATGTAGTTATCTACAAATTGGGAAAATTTATGTAAAGAGATAGATAATAAACTGTTCATAATTGAGCTATAGAAATAATTGTCCTAAATAAAAAAAATTACATTACAAGCAGTGAAGATGAATTTTTAACTCAAAGAGGAAAGAAGAGCAAGGGTGTAGGGTGAAAGGACTTACTAAAAGATTAATTAATGCATAACATTAAGATCACTCAGTCATCTCTTTTATGAGAAAAAGAAGTTATAAGAAATTTCTTATTAAGATTCTTCTTTATGATGTTAACTATGTGTTTTCTAAGAAGCAAACCAAAAATAATTCCAGATTTATAATTTTATATATGTAAGTATATACTGGGTTGAAACTATAACTGATGAAGGTATCCAGCAACCACATTCAGGACGCATTTACTTCACAGTGTCAGCAGACATTGTAATAAACAGTTTTTGCTGATGTAAAGAGTTGTGAATATATGGAATAAACATGAATAATGTCTGTGGAATTAATAACATTTTGACGTATTTTATAGTGTGTAATTAAACAGAGATATATCAGATCAAATTCTCTAAAAATGTGGGCTACCTGTGAGTCATGGAGACCATCACGAATGAAACATTGTTAAATTCACATTTTAATTAGATTAGATACACATTTTAATTATGTTTTCCCTGATGAAGTAATATTTCAGAATAATTCCTTCATACTTGTACAAAGTGCCTTAGCAACATCTCTTGGTTAAGAAAATAACATAGGTCAAGAAGAAATGTAATTTCACCCCTTAAGCAAAGATTCTAAATGTGTTAATTGTTAAAGTACAATAGCTAAAACCAGTACTGCAACAGTTAATTAAAAAAAAAAAAAAGGACACAAATCAAACAGATGGTCCAGTTAGAGACAGGGAGTGGAGATGGTTGCATTACAAAGAAGAAGTTTATATATGGAATACAGTTTTCCTGCCATTTTATCAAATTATCAGGTGACTCACTCATTAAAAAGCCAGAGTACTTTTAAGGAAGCAGTTATACCAGGTTATTGAACTACTTAAATAACTGATTAATGATCACAGCATTAGAGCCATAAGAATCAGAAGAAACTCTCCAAATCTCCTGTCTAAAGCGTTAACTCCAGAAGGAAACTGCCCCTGACTAAATACAGCTTGATACATGTTTGCTCAAACGTGTTCTTATTTGTATATTGGCAAAGCCAACAGCCATTAAAAAAAAAAAGGAATAAAAGGCGATAGAAAAGATGAGGATCAGACTAAATTTTCCCAATTTTCCATTTGTAGATATTGTCTTATTTACTTATACACTCCCACTGGAATTCTTAAATCATTTGGTTTCCCTTTTTTGTACTGCACCATTTGGAAGATCCTTCAAAGTGTTTACTCCCAATATCCTTAAGAACATTGTTTAAATTTTGGATCTAAATTTATTCATGACCAATATATACCTATGTGAGTTTGTGCAGATATTAATTTAACTTAAATAGTTTCTCTCCCTCTTGTATATTTACCTCAAAATTTATTTATAGAGTGTTCATTAAATCCCCCCTTATTTTTATTTTGGCTAAGCAGAACAAGCCAGGTTCTTTGGTGCAAACAAGAAAGTGCTGAGAAGGACTGTTGACACTAAACTATATTCATCTTCTGTGGCAGGGAAGATTGTGGGCTTCTTCCCTCTAATGCAGAATTTGATTTCTGAATGTAAATGGGCATGGGGGTGTATTTTCCTCAAAAGCATTAGACATTAGTCACATCTATAGATAGAAATATCTCTCCTAAGATATATTCTATCATGTACCTCTGCCATGATGAATCATAGGATAACCATAACAATGTTCTCTGATTCTCCTGGTTGCAAATAATCATTCCTTTGACTCCTGTGCACTGTTAACAATTCCACCACTAATGTGGTGGAAAAGTTTTGAGCCAGCAAGTAAGTCTGACTATAAATCAGGTGAGCAGGCTCCATGAACTTGCCATTCATCTCAGGATCCTCTTGGAGTTTAGTTAATTTGATTAACAAATAAGCTCTCTGGTTCTTGACCCTTTCAGTGCTCTTGACTTATTATACTATAGCTGTGGCTCTTCCTGTGTCTAGCTTTTGGTCTTCTGTTACACACCTGAAGGCTATTATACAGAATTGTGAAGTGACCCATTGTGTTTTTCATATATGGACAATCATTTGAAATCGGACCTGAAGACGTACCTGGTCCTCTCTATTTCTTTCATACTATGACTTGATGAGTTCCCTGCATATAACCACTAACATCTCTAGCAAATTTTCCAGGAGATATTAAGTCAAATGAGACTAGTCCAAAAACTTTCCAGAATTCAAACTTATTCAGGTGAATTATTATTGAGCACAGTACAAGAATGCCTGAAAAAGTTCTTTAGCTAAAAATATCACACTATAAGTCTCTTTATTTACCACTTTTAACTTACATAGCACTGTGAAATTCAGAAAGCAAGTGTATTTAAAACATAGGAATGCATATGAACCTATATGCTGTTGCTGCTTCTCAAGGTCTACTTTAAGTTATGCTGTCATAAACCAAACAAATATCTCGTCACAATGAAGATATGGCTTATTATATAACATATTCTATATAAAATAATAACCAACCTGAAACAGGCAGAATTTGAGTTTGGTGTAGCTTTTATCTACATAGCTATCCATGTAACATATTGACCCTCCACCCAGCTCCCCCCTCAAAAAAAAAACCCTGCTACAGTGTCATGGTTTAACCCCAGTCGGCAACTAAGCACCACATAGCCGCTTGCTCATCCTCCTCCCACCCCAGTGGGATGGGGTTGAGAATCGGAAAAAAAAAGTAAAACCTGTGGTTTGAGGTAAAGACAGTTTAAAAGGACAACAAAGGAAGAGAAAAAAAAATAGAATATACAAAACAAGTGATGCACAATGCACTTGCTCACCACCTGCTGACCGATGCCCAGCCTGTCCCCAAGCAGCTATCGCTACTCCCCGGCCAACTCCCCCCAGTTTATATACTGAACATGACATCATATGGTATGCAATATCCCTTTGGCCAGTCAGCTGTCCTGGCTGTGTTCCCTCCCATCTTCTTATGCACCTGGCAGAGCATGGGAAGCTGAAAAGTCCTTGACTAGTGTAAACGCTACTTAGCAACAACCAAAATACCAATATGTTATCAACATTATTCTCATCCTAGCAAAACACAGCACTATGCCAGCTACTAGGAAGAAAATTAACTCTATCCCAGCTGAAACCAGGACATACAGACGTCTGAGCAAATAACAGTATGAGCAGAAATAATGCATAACACTCTGTGTTAGGCTAAATCATTGTCTCAAGTTTCTATTTATTTACTCCTTCATGAAGTCATTGCCATTGTAAGCATTTGCTGTCTTAAGCCATTGAAAAGCAGAATGTTCTATATTATATACAAATGTGAAGACATCAATAAGCAAATTTGCTAAGGTAAGTGAGAGTAGTTTTGAAGTTGCTAATGCAAAATTGTGTTTAAGAATTCCACCTATAAAGAACATTTAGTTGATTGTTATATCAAGAAAAGGGCTCTTTCAAGTAGTACCTAAATATTCAGTTGATTAAAATACAAAATGACTTTGAAGGACCTATTCACAACAGGCATCTAAGACATCCTCATCTTACTGGGTTTTTTAACCAATGCTTGCACAGATATGATCTTCAGTTTGTATGTTTTCCTCTGTGAAAACAATTGTAAAGCTAAAGAAATGCATTAAAATTGTCTCAGAAAATTGTAGACATGTTTTGTCTTGATATTATTTGTAAATGAAAAATAAAACTTATTTGATATCATTTATCTCACCTAGTCTTAGATGCCTGCATAGTGAATATCTACTCCTAAACTAATCATTTTATACACAGTAAAAGACATGAATAATTTAATTTGATGCTTATTTGGACTGTTTTAAATATCAGCTTTGGGATGAGAAAAATTGAATCAAATGGGGTATCTAGATACCTATGTTTCTTTAGGTATATCCTCCTTAAAACATCTGAAAAATATGCTTGACAAAGAATGAAAATGTGCGTACATGCAAAACGTCTGCAGCGGACGTTCCTGTGCCCATTGGGTGACAAAAGCAGCCTGGAAATGGGAACCACCACTCCTGGGTATTCATAGCCAATGAAACTGTCATAGCATAAGGTTGTCCTGATGCCCTGTAACATGTAGCCAAATCCTGGAGCATAAAACAGAGAGAAAACTGTGTGAATATTCTCTCTGGGAATTAAACTTATACACAAGGAACTCATGAACTCATAACCAGCAAAAACAGAACACAAAGTGAATGATTTTGCCCACATCCAAGGACCGGTTTATTAAGAGATATTAGGAGTGGTCGTCTCCTTTTTTTTAAAGTTTAAAGTGGTGGTTAAACTATGGTATACATTTCTCTAGCTTATCCACAATCAATGCCCTTCAGCTCTCTTGTAATAAACTGTTTCTATGGAAATAATCTCTCCTTGTGGTTTCTGCTCAGTTAGCTCACCTCAGCTGGTTAGCTGTGGCCTCTGTGGCATGTTACATCTGCTGTGCGATATTAACCATGTCACAAGCCAAATTTTCAAAAATGTCAAACAATTTTTCATCCCTCATTTTTTTTAATTCTTTATTTACAGGGCACTAAGGACCTCATTTGCTCTAGAGGGGCTCTGGCTTTATTATCTACAACAGTATGACAAGATTCAAGCCCCCTGAAAGTGACAAGCTGGACAAATGTATTTGTTTATCTGAAACTATTGTTCTTACTCATTGTGGTCCATGTCTCCATAAATATAATACCTTTGTAACTATGAAGGACAGTGTGAGAAAAAAGAAAAAAAAAAGCTAGTTTTAGGAAGTACCCAGATAACACAGTGATACATAAACATAGTGTTAAGGGCTGTTACAAGCGGCCATGACCTCCAGCAGCTCCAGGCCTGGGGATTCCTCCTGCCCAGCCACAGGAGCACATCCTGGTGCCTGGGGACCTGGGGTCTCTACCCAGGCTGAGGGACACGGCTGCTGGTGTCAACTTTGCAGGTCCAACCACCAGTGAAGCTGAGCATATATCCCAGACACACACAGACACACAGAGGACACAGACAGGTGCTGGGAGGCCAGAAAAAAAGGTTTGTTTTGACCAATACATTGACTCTAGCCCTAGCTAATGTGACAAATTATCATAATGGACTATTTTATCCACAATCAAATTTCCTGAATAAAAAGCTAGTGTCCAGGAGCTGGAAAAAGATAAATAGCATGGTCAAAATAATAAAGGGAGTTAAGTGCCACACATTTAATTTATTTCTCAGATTGCTTATATTCACTTTATTGACCAGAAATATGCAGCTGGTCAAGGGCTTTAATATTTTTTAAGCTCTCCATATTGATTTTTTTTTTAATGTAGAATTGAATTTTAGCCTAGATATTCTCTTCCTTGATAGCTAAGAAAAAAGAAAAAAATCTTCTCTTTATATATTGTTCTTTTTCACATGGCTGTTAGTGGTTGGTACCACAGAGATACACAGGTGCAAAAGGGAAAATATTTAGTTACTTGCAGTGCACAGAGTCCACAGTTTAAAGGGGTTTAGAGAAGAGTGTCTCTTTTGTTGCTGTTTTTTCCTTTTAATGGAACATTTAGGCAAAGACTAAATAGTTTAGCAGTTGCTGGATTTGTGGTAGCAAAAAGTTGGATTGCAGTTAGGAGTGCTCTGGGACCCAGAAAGAAAGATAGTGAAGTTGGTCAATGAAAGAAGATAGAGATAATTGGATTTTTTAATGTAAAACAAAACAAAGAACTCAGAAGATTTTTTCATGGTTGTAGATATTCTGTAGAAAGCCTTCCAAGTGAGTTATAAAGATCAAATATCTGAATGCAGTTAGTCTTTTGTGGTGATCTGTGAAAATTTGTGGTTATTCTCATAACCACATTCAAGCATTTTAAATATGTTCGGTATTTTTTTCATCTGCTGACAGATGATCCAATGTATCAATGCTTCCTCAGCATTTACAAATGAATGTACTGAGTGGTTTTCAGGAGGGGAGCTGATCTGGAGGAAGGGAGAAAGGAGGGGTAAGGAGGATGAGATTCTTGTAATGAAGTTGTGGTGTTAATGCTGAAAAGTTAAAGGTAAAATGTAACAGTTTGTCACAATTATGCTTCATATTGGCAGGTGTTCTGAACTTTCTGTTTGATAACTAGACATATAAATTTCAGTTCTTAAAGCTTTGCAGCCAATTTAAGGGCTCATTTATTTCCCTGACAGCAAGATATATATGCTGACTGGCATAGTGGATGTCTGGGGCCAAATCCACCACTTTGTTGCTTGTGTGTCTCATAGGAAGTAAATAGTAGCAATTTTTCAGCATAGGCATACCGGCACAAGGTGTTTAGCAAATAAATGAGCATAAGATGACCTGTGGTGTCCTGAAATTACTAAAATTCATGAATAATGAAATGATGTATAGATTGTTAGCAGAGGGCTATAGCAAAGGCTAATTTGCAGTCACTGAAGCTTTACAGGATAATTTGTAACTTTTGAAAATTTAATGACTTCATCAGTTTTTACCTATTTTTTTTACCAATATAATTGTCTGAAAGCTACCTTCAGGAGAGATCTTCTGTCTAGATAAAATCACAATCACCAATATCATCACATTATGAGTACTTAACTGACTTTATCCAAAGAACTTTTCTTTCTTTCACCCCTACGTTATGGTAACAACCAAAAATATGTCTTTATCCTATGAAGACACATTTGTTATTTTGCTAAATCTTTGTAACATATGAAACAATTATAAGAAAATAATCAATTGAGTAATGCAAAGGGAAGAGGAATTTGAAAAAAAAGATCTAGTGAGCAAACTACAGCTCATCGGAAATAAGTGAAAGCACCCTAAAACAAGATCAAAGAAATCAGAAGGAAAATTAAAAGGCTCAGCACATAATATTACACAAATTCTGTCACATTTAATTAAGGCTTTGAAAAGGAAAGAAGGGACCCATAAGTTCAGGTCCATGATCACATTTCATTTTATTTATTTATTTAGATTAGCCACCAACACACGCATACTGAAATAACCAAGAAAACAGGGACTGAAACCACAGTTTTTCTCTCCTTCACCTGAATGGCTGATCACTTAATATAGTTACTTCGTTCTCCCAGTTTCAAACATTTTGAATTCTTATCAATATATGACATCTTCACACTTGCTGTCTCCTACATACACTACAGTTGGAGACAGCTTTGCATTATCTTGGGTGTTACTGCAGGAAAATTAGATGCAAGGCAATAATCAGGCATAGTTCAAACACTGGAAAGTCTGGTTATGTTCAGCACTGCAAGAGTGTGCTTACCCCTGCAGCTCATCACTTGTTTTTCAGATGGTGTCACTGTTTTAGTTTATCTGAATTCTCTGTTTTACCTGTCTCATGTATTTCATTTACAGATTTAGGAAAAAACACAATCTTTGCTACACTTTTGTATGCCCCCCTTTCTACACATTGGTGCCCACCCCGCAGTTATATGAAGGTAACTGTAGGTTGATTGTACCTCACCTAATGTCATATTTTTGACAAAGAAAAGATCCACCTATTAATACTGAAGAAACAGTCCCACACTAGGATTTAATGGGGACTAACACTTTTTAATACCAAATGTAAGTATCAGAAGAATGTTCCGTCTGCAGCTATATACATTTCTATCAGGAAACGTTTGCACCGTGGTCTAGAAAAGCAAAAGCAGAAAATGGGAGCATCCTCTCTGTAATCTCTGCTTTCTCTAAAACACATTCTTAATTAAGGAAGCTGAATTTTGAAACAATTTAAAAAGCTAATTAACATCATTCTGTCAATGTAGAGAAATAGTGACATTTGGCAAATACTTGAGGAGTACTTTAAGGGGATATTTACAATGAGAATATTAGAGAAAGAGAAAGTACAAATGAAATACAGCAATATCTGGAAAACACAATTTAAAGAAAAAAGTATTCAAAGGAGAAAAGAGAAAGATAAAATAAATTAAATGAGGAGCTAGTCTGCTTATTTTACAATTTTAATTGCTTTTTAACCTTTACAATACATCTGAAGGCAAAAAAATTGTGAAATATATTAATTTATACAGTCTTCTTTGGTTTTATTTTTTTAAAGTAGTTATTCTCTGACGATGCAGAACAAATTTATCTTTCTAAAATGTTCTTGAGTGATGATTGAAAATTTATGACTTAATAAATACTATTCTGTGGAAAATTTATATTGCTCTTCAAGTAGTATTTTTGAAGGAAAAAAAGAGAAGAAAATAATTCGTTTGCAGCAACGAGTTTCTCTAGACAATGGATTTCCTGCATGAGACTTCACGTAGGTAATCACAGTGACCTTGCTCTTTACAAAAGTTGTGCATAATGTTTATTGTAATCAGAGCATATGGACCATCTAATTAGTTCCAGAGCTTCAGAACTGGTGCTTAAAACACAGTAGGTGGGAATTGTTCCTTAAAAAGTTCAACACAAACGGGATATCTGGGGCCTTTTGTCTTTGGGTTTTTTTTCCCTTCTCAGTCAGTAAGAAAATACATCCTTCTGAGGTTTCTTGAGCAGTGTCTAGGAGAAGAAAGACAGAAAGAAAGAGAGAAAGAAAAAAAGAAAGACTAGGGATCCTGATCACGCCACCTTTACCAGTTTGCTGCTAAACCTCTTCCCCCTCTCCCCTATTTCATCTTAGCTTGATCATGCTTCCCCAGGAAATTAAAGCTGTCTGAGCTGAAGGTAGTAGAAAAATTAAGAAGTTGTTTAATAGTGTTTTTACCTTGCATTATTTTCCACTTTTTTTCTCTATATCCTTTTTTTGTTCTTTCATGCTATGAATAGGCAGATTGAGTGCTATATATATTTTACATAGTAAAATCATTAGTCATTTCTTAGAGCATTCTAGCTATTTGATAGGTTAAAAGTATCTGTGAATGCCCCAGAAAAGATCGGCCTCTTGCAGACACTGTAAGCCTGTCAGAGTGATATCAGACAAAGACAGTGCACCTGAACTGCCTGCAAGTTTGAGCATACCACTGACACCGTGCTGGCTCTGCCTGTTTGGCACCCAGAAGGCTGGAACTCAGCAAACATATGAGTCTCTGGAAATTACCTTTTCAGATCATACTAAGCTATAACATTGTTATATTTCTCTGGTTACATAAAGTGTTTTCTGACTTTGTAAGGCTGTTGGGTAACTACATGCACTCTGAAACTGCATGGCAAAGCTCATATGCTCTGTAGGTAGAGAAACAGAAATTAATATTATCTACCAGGGTGAAGGAGAAACTTCTGCAGCACTGAGGCTGTAGAATAGAGACTTTCAATTTTTTCATCATCTTAACACCATGTGAAGTTCATCTGCTCATTCAATCTCCTTATCAAGGTCTAAAATGAAATAATCATCTTGCTGTTGAAGGAGAATGTAGCACAGACTTGACTATGTCATACATCTGTGATCTAGACCGTTAAATTCATTTAATCAGT
>VYZW01022985.1:0-96905 GCA_013401315.1 Balaeniceps rex
TACAACAGGTATGAGGCTCTGGATGTGGAAGGCCAGTCAGTGGATGATGTAGATGATGGTCCATCCACACCAGAGGTGTTGCCAAGGTCAGAAAGGCCTACCCTCGTATCACCGCCACCTCCACGAGGAAGAGAAGATGGGTTATAGTTGTAGGTGACTCACTTATGAGGGAAACAGAGGGTCCAATATGCTGGACAGACCCTCCTCTTAGGGAAGTCTGCTCCCTCCCTGGGGCCCGGGTTAAGGACATCACTAGGAAACTTCCTAGCCTGGTATGGCCCAGGCTCTTCCATGTGGGTGGTGATGAAGCCGCAATGCATAGTTCAAGGGCAATCAAAAGAGACTTCAGGGTCTTGCTAAGGGGATCTGGAGCACAGGTTATTTTTTCCTCTATCCTTCCAGTTGCAGGCAGTGACAGTGGAAGAAACAGATGGACCCAGTCTATTAATACATGGCTCCGTGGCTGGTGTCACTGCCACAATTTGGGGTTTTTCCATAATGGGGTGGCCTACCTGGCACCAGGCCTGCTGACGAGGGGGGAAGAGGGTCTTTGCTGACAACCTAGTGGAGCTCCTTGACAGAGCTTTAAACTAGACTTTAAGGGGGAGAGGGATAATATCAGGCTTGTCCATGACAAGCTGTGGGACAACACACCAAGGTTAGAGGGACGGGGTGTTAGCAAGGGCCCTCAGCCTGTTGCTCCAAGACATGCTGCGTACACTGTAGCACACTTGACGTCTTATGGAGATGAGCCAGGGGCTCCTGAGGTAACAGAAGCCAACAGGGAAACACTGGCAAAATACCTCAAAGGAATTAAGGGCTGTTCCTCTAAGAAGGTGACATGGCTAACAGCCCAGCTGAAGTGCCTCTACACCAACGCATGCAGCATGGGCAACAAACAGGAGGGGTTGGAAGTCACCATGCTGCTAGAAAGCTATGACCTAGCTGCCATTACTGAAACTTGGTGGGATGAATCCCATGACTGGAGTGTGGCCATCAATGCCTACAAGCTGTTCAGAAAGGACAGGCAAGGAAGGAGGGGTGGAGGGGTTGTCTTCTACCTCAAGAAAGGATAGACTGTGAAGAGCTGTCTCTGAAGAATAGCCACGAGCAGGTTGAAAGCTTATGGGTAAGAATTAGAGACCAAGGCAACAAAGGGAACCTTGTGGCTGGTGTTTACTACAGGCTGCCTGATCAAGGGGAGCCTATTGAAGCCTTCTTACTCCAGCTACAGCGGGCTCTCATTCTGCCGGGGGACTTCAACCACCCCAACTAGAAAAGTATCACAGCAAGCTGTAGACAATCCAGGAGACTCCTGGAGTGCATCAAGGATAACTTCTGAAGCCAGGTAACAGACAGCAATACTGGGCCTGATGGTCACCAATGCAAGTGAGCTAATTGGTGACATCAAGATTGGAGGCGGCCTGGGCTGCAGTGATCATGCACTGGTGGAGTTTGCAGTCCTGAGGGATATGGGTCAGGTGAAGAGTAAAGTCAGGGCCCTGAATTTTAGGAAAGCAAAATTCCAGCTCTTCAAAGAATTAGTCAATAGGATCCCCTGGGAAACTGCCCTCAGGGACAAGGGAGCCAAACAGAGCTGGCAGATCTTTAATGATGCTTTCCATAGAGCGCAAGAGCTCTCGATCCGCAGGCGTAAAAAATCAGGAAAGGATAGCAAGAGACCAGCATGGCTGAGTCAAGAACTGCTGGTCAAACTAAAGGGCAAGAAGGAAATGCACAGGCAGTGGAAGCAGGGACAGGTATCCTGGGAAGAGTATAGGGACGCTGCCCGGTTGTGTAGGGATGGGGTCAGGAAGGCCAAGGCACAGCTGGAGCTGAACTTGGCAAGGGATGCAAAGAATAATAAGAAGGGCTTCTACAGATATGTCAGCCAGAAAAGGAATGTCAAAGAAAGCGTATACCCCCCGATGAACATGACTGGCAAACTGGTAACAACAGATGAAGAGAAGGCTGAGGTACTCAACAAATTTTGTCCTCAGTCTTCACTGGCAATCTCTCTTCCCACACCTCTCGAGCGGATAGACCGCAAGACAGGGACTGGGGGAGCAAAGTCCCTCCCACTGTAAGAGAAGACCAGGTTCGTGACCACCTGAGGAACCTGAACATACATAAGTCTATGGGACCTGACGAGATGCATGCCAGAGTCCTGAAGGAATTGGCTAATGTAATTGCCAAGCCACTGTCCATGATATTTGAAAAGTCATGGCAGTCAGGTGAAGTCCCTGGTGACTGGAAAAAGCGAAACGTTGCACCCATTTTTAAAAAAGGGTTGAAAGGAGGACCCTGGGAACTACCAACCTGTCTGTGCCTGGGAAGATCATGACACAGATCCTCCTAGAAGCTATGCTAAGGCACATGGAGGACAGGGAGGTGATTTGAGACAGCCAGCATGGCTTCACTGAGAGCAAGTCTTGCCTGACTAACCTAGTGGCCTTCTATGATGGACTGACTACATCAGTGGACAAGGGAAGAGCTACAGGTGTTGTCTGCCTGGACTTCTGTAAGGCCTTTGATGCGGTCCCCCACAACATCCATCTCTCTAGATTGGAGAGAGACGGATTTGATGGATAGACTGTTCGGTGCATAAGGAATTGGCTGGATGGTCACATCCAGAGAGTAGTGGTCAACAGCTCAATGTCCAGATGGAGATCAGTGACAAGTGGTGTCCCTCAGGGGTCCGTACTGGGACCAGTGCTGTTTAATATTTTCATCAGTGACATAGACAATGAGATTGAGCGTACCCTCAGCAAGTTTGCAGATGACACCAAGCTGAGTGGTGCAGTTGACACGCCTGAGGGACAGGATGTCATCCAGAGGGACCTGGACAAGCTCGAGAAGTGGGCCCGTGTGAACCTCATGAGGTTCAACAAGGCCAAGTGCAAGGTCCTGCACCTGGGTCAGGGCAACCCCTGATATCAATACAGGCTGGGAGATGAAGGGATTGAGAGCAGCCCTGCAGGGAAGGACTTGGGGGTACTGATGGATGAAAAGCTGCACATGAGCTGGCAATGTGCGTTTGCATCCCAGAAAGCCAATCGTACCATGGGCTGCATCAAAAGAAGCGTGGCCAGCAGGTCGAGGGAGGTGATTCTGCCCCTCTACTCTGCTCTGGTGAGACCCCACCTGGAGTACTGTGTCCAGCTCTGGAGCCCCCAGCACAGGAAAGACATGGACCTGTTGGAGCAGGTCCAGAGGAGGACCACAAAAATGATCAGAGGGATGGAACACCTCTGCTATGAAGAAAGGCTGAGAAAGTTGGGGTTGTTCAGTCTGGAGAAAAGAAGGCTACAGGGAGACCTTATTGCAGCCTTTCAATACCTAAAGCTTATAAGAAAGATGGGGACAGACTTTTTAGTAGGGCCTGTTGCGATAGGACAAGGGGTAATGGTTTTGAAGTTAAACAGGGTAGATTTAGACTAGATATAAGGAAGACATTTTTTACAATGAGGGTGGTGAAGCACTGGAACAGGTTGCCCAGAGAGGTGGTAGATGCCCCATCCCTGGGAACATTCAAGGTCAGGTTGGACAGGTCTCTGAGCAACCTGATTTAGTTGAAGATGTCCCTGCTTGTTGCAGGGGGGTTGGACTAGATGACCTTTAAAGGTCCCTTCCAAACTATTCTATGATTCCATTATTATTAAAAATCTGATACTGTGCACCAGAAACAAGCAAATCACAGATGAGGTGATGTGAATGCTACAAATCTGCCCGAAATAAAGCATTACCAGTGGTTTTGATCAGTAAAATCCATGATACAGAAAAAGCATTAAAAGGAGTGAATAATATGACTGACGAACAGATAAGTTAATTTCAAAGCACTGAGTTTTTTAAAATGCAAACTTCTTCTAGAAGTAGCAGAATATGGTTGTGATTTCAGAAGGGGAGGGGGAAGGAGGGTTGTTTTTTACAAAAATATTAAAACTTTCATGCAAAATATAAATGAATCTCTTTGAAATAGATAATCCAGTCTCTATTCCTCACTTTTTGTCCCATGGACTCTTGGGGGGAAAAATGACCAATGGAGCTAGGCAGGGAGCAATCGCCCCCAAGAGCTGGGTAGTCGAGGATGCAGGATGGCCTCCAAAACCAGGCAATATGTGACCATGCCATGTTATTGCCCAGACCAGACCCACAGCAAACAACATCCCTGCAGCTTCTAAACCTGGGATACACCCCGCTTTCCCATGAGAGTGAAACAGCCTGGCCAGGTGCTGACTAGCTGTCTTAGCCTGGGGTCGTGTGGTGGCACAACCCTCCTGTACCATATAATGTTCCCTGCACTGAGTGCTTCACCAGCACCACCACATGCAAACATTTGGACATGACTTCTGTTCTCTCACTCTAGCCTCAGTTGCTCATTACAGAAAACCATGTCAGCAGCAATGCTTCCTCCTCGTTCTTCGCTTTTTAAGCCTCAGACTAGCTAGTGCACAACTTTCATTTTCTCCTGCTCCATCTCTACAGGCAGATGGGTTGATAGAAAGACATCACTATGCACACCAAAAGAAGGAGGTAAAACCAGAAAGAATACACAGCAACTTTCATTCTCCCCATTTACAGACAACTTTGCTTCTCGTCAATCCTTGGTAGCTGGGATGAACGTGGCACGGCTGCTTCCCTGCTCGTATTTCTAACTAAGAACTACAGCACCAACAACTCAAGCCTTGACTTGGGAAGGGATATCCTTCCTCTCAAAAACAGGTGAAAGCTGTGTGCTTCCCTACCTAACAGTACAGGGGAAGGAAATAGCAGTGTTGTGTCTCTATGCTGCCTCTGTCTTTAGCAATCTGCTTTTAGCCACTGTCAAATGCAGAAGGCTGCTTGTTTACCGCATTTCCAGACCATGAACTATCTGTCTCCTTGGAAGACAACTACTTTGTCATGGCTTTCTTTTGCTAACGTCCCCTCTGCACTGTTGGTACCAGCTACCTGTTACTGTAGAGATGTTTAATTGCTTGCAGAGCTCACCAATGGGGTGCTCCCGCTCACCTTACATTTAGCTTTGGAATCTGCTGCCCCTGCTGCAGACCACAAAAAGGCAGCCTTTCGTGCCGAAAGGCATGGCTGCTTTTTTCCAAATACTGACTGGCTTGGCTTACAGGAGATGAGAGTTAAACCTGCACGTCTAACATTGAATAGTTAGGCTCTCTACATGCTCTATATATGCTCTTTATGTGCTCTATACACACTTTATATACAGGGCACTCTATATACTGGGAGGTCCCTCAGCAATCTGACATGGACACACTTCAACATTGACACAGCTGACCTAAATAAAATAAATGCATGTTATACTAGTTTAATGCACGTACAACACCAACTTTCACGACAGCAATTTTAAATCATCATAGCTTTATAGTGTTTACTTGTTTAATGCTTTTTAAAACATAATGATGCAATCAATAAACTTCAGCTTTTGTTTGTTAGTACACAAAGGAAAACACCAAAGATGCTAACAAGTACATAAGAATTGAGTGGATGATCAAAGGGTCCTGGCGGTAAAAGCCATACACTGAAGTGTATGAGAAATGAAATATGTTTTTTATGGTCTTTCTATGAATCATATCGATAGCAAAAAGAAAAAAAAAATACATGTGCCTTATCATACTGCAGGGATTATCAGTCCCCTCTGAGGCTACCTCTGCCTGTCATGTACACTATTTTACAAGAATTAAAACATTATTGTAGCCACATAGTACTGATACTGTTTTATAGTTTCTTAACAGCCATCCTCTCCCTAACCTGCCTATTTCACATGCTGGAGATGAGCACTGTTGCCAGCACACACCAAGTGCATCGGCATTACCCATGTTGGGAATAAAGAGCTTTCCCCAGCGGGGCAGCCAGCACAGAAGCTCCTTCCTGGCCAAAACAAACTGTTGGGAAAGGCAGATGTCTGCACCAGAGGGAGCAACTCGCAGAAAGGGGCTTTGATACCTGGCAGGGTTGGGCACACTCCGCTATCTGGCATCACCACTGCTGCCAGGAATGTTGCTTCAGCATTTCTCCTGTCTAGACATACCATCATTTTGCCTGTGTGAAGCTGCCAGAGCCATCTCCTGCCCATCAATTCCCCAAGAGGCCTCCGCCAGAGATGCCGGAAAGCTGCCATATGCACACGCACTGCTTTTGACAGCAGCCTTCGGAGGAGGGAGTTTTAGCAACTCCTTGCATAACAGCAAAAAAAAAAAAAAAAAAAAAAAAAAAAAAAAAGAGAGAGAGACTGAAATCACTTGTGCAGGTCCCCAGGGGATTGTGGGGTAAAAGCCAGCTGATTTCCCGGGCAGAAATAAAAGCTGAGGGTACGCGGGAGCCAGGATAAAAGCACAGAAGTGCCAACTAGGTGACAACCTGTTTGCAGGGTTCCTGTGCACAAGGGCTTGCTATCCTGCCCCCTCTTCTGCAGAGGAAGGCCAATTTAGTTTCAAACACAGCAAATTTAGATTAAAATACAGCGCTGTTCCTCCTCCCCTGCCTTTGGCATGACGAAGGGAGAAGCTGCTGAGCGTGAAGCAGAGCTTCCCGTGTTTTGATCTGACTCTACATCCGTATATTTGATGCTGTTTCTTCTGACTCTTTCTGCATACCAGGTTTCCTCCTCAGGAACTGAGGTTGACAGACCTATTTAATCTTTTATATTGGCCACAGTGATAACTTCTTATTAAATATTTCATATTGTTGTACTGATAAAGAACACAAGACAAAACTTGGCATGAACGCAGTCCAGAGGAGCATCTGCTTAAAAATAAAACACTTGGGAGAATGTGGAAGGAAACAAGTAGCCATGTGGCTGGAAATAAAAATAAATTTAAGGTAAGCAGGTCAAGCCTATAATGAAGCGCTTGTAAACAAAGAAAATCCAAACATTTCTACTAATCATCAGCTCCGGTTGTTTCACAAGTGCCCCCTCAATATACATACTTAGTGTTTTGCGGCTATTCTGCTTTCTAAATTCACGTGCTGTCATCTTTTTTAAGGAAGCACATGGCTCCAGAGGGCCAAAATGTAGACAAACACAAGCATTAATTTAGCAGCCTGACCAGCCAAGGCAGAGATGCATTGGGTGATAGCTGTTGTCCTTTGCGGCATGTGTGCCACGGTGGCAGAGTGGAAGTTGGGAGCGACATGCTGCCGTTACCAAGCGTGTGCCCTCGTTTAACATGCCACAATAATCCAGGATGGGTGCGGACACTCCAAATGACCTCTGTGGCTCCAACATTAATGGGAACCCAATGTGCAAACAGCTGCCCCATGGCAAGGGGGACCCATGGTTAATCTAAAGCAAAGCTTCGGACATGCAAACCTATTGCTGCAGCTTGTTGCTGCCATCCTGTTTCACGGGCGGATCACCTATAAACTAAGTCCAGGGACTTGCATTCAGCAGCCCCATTCTCAGACACTCCATGATAACATCCAAGGCTACAGCCATCCCCTGAGCCTTTACGGTTTATCCCAGCCCCCAGGCCTGAGTGTGGCACCTGCCAGACACAGACTTGGTGCTTTCAGCATGGCCCCGCCACACTACATTGCCCCTCATGGGCTCTGGTTCCCATCAGGGGTAAACCCGGGAGCGTACCCCAAAGCACCGCTGGCTCACAGCCTTCATGTGGCCAACCCTGCCTGCCTGCCCTCCTGGATGCTTTTGCCATAGCCCACCACCACAGGCTTTAGATCTCTCAGCATAAAAAAAGCACAGTTGACAAGTTTAAAAAAAAGAAAAAGTCAGGCGGAAAGCTTAAAGACCTCATATTCACTGGCAAAGAAAAAGCAACCGCTAAGCAATTAATTGAAAAATTATTGGCAGGCCAGGCCAGAGTGTTGCCACTGCCTTTAATGATAAATGATAATAGGGCCAGTCAACGCTATACAGCAGGATAATACAAACACACCCTCTAGAGTGAAAGCACAAAATGAGACATACTATTATCATAAATAGATTAATTAACTAGAAAGAGAACATTAAAGAACAGGGGGTTATTAGCGTGCAGCCAATAGCCTATTCCAAGCATGAAGTTGATGAATACAGGTAACCAGAAATGAGGCACACAAACACGGAAGCAGACAGCAAAAAAATGTTTTGGAAACTGCACAGCAATTATCTCCTCCCATGGCTCCTCGCTCTGGCCGCAGGGGAGCTGCTGGCTCAGGGGACCGTGGGGGTCCAGCGCTCAGCTGGGAACTTTCTGTTTGCACACAGCTGAAGGTCAAAGGCAGAACTTGGCCAAAATACAGCGAGACTTTTCCACCTGCCCGCAAAATGCAGCTGCCTGCTAGGAAGCTTCACAGTTCGCGCTGAGGAATGACAGGATATGTAGCGGGATGTTAGTAAAGTTTCAGAGAGAAACACTTTGAAAAATGAGTAAATGTCATCGTTTATTCCTATTAAGAGTTTTCCTGGTGAAAATAATGCTGCTTTTCCCAACAGCAGTTTGTCAATTGTACATTTCCCATCAAGAAAAATGCTTGCCGTTTAGAAATATCAAACAAAGCTCCATGCGAGATACAGGTAACAACGCATGTAAATACGGAATTTACTTAAAGAAATCTCAGTCATGTTGTGTTCACAGCTGACATGACAGAAATACCTATAAATAAATATACAAGTTTAGGGGGGTTACCCATCGTTCTCCCCCAGTCCTCTGCAAACTCATGGGGTGCTCTACAACAGGGAAAGATGGATATATTTTCTCCTACAGAGAAAACAGAAGAAACATGCATTTCATTCCCAGATGAAACAAGGGGTTTTTTAGTTCACACCTGACTTCGTTTGGGGAAACTCTCAAGATGCAGAGGTTGTCCCCAAAAGGCCTAATCCTCTTCACATTAACACTGAGGTGAACTGGGAATAGGGCTGTGGACCTCCAGAGATGTTCACAGCTGGGACAGAGCAGAATTTAACCCCAAATGCTCCGTCTCCAGCACACCCAGATGAGAGGGGAAGGGGCCACCTGAGTGCATGGCCCTGGCAAGGTCCATGCAAGTTTTATTCCTGATTTAGGAGGAGTCGTGCCAATGCAGGGTACTGCTGAGGCTCCTGCGTGGTCCTGCAGAAACCAGGGACTTTGTTCTATGAATAAACTCAGCGTAGCAGGCACGATCTATGTTAACAGCAGAATGATGTAGTTATAATGCTGGGAATATTATTAATGTTTGTCCTGGAGTACGGCAGCATTTCTTACAGGCTCTTGGGGATTCCACTTCTATTAACGGAGATCAGGTGGTTTCTTTCCATCGTCTTTTCTTGCTCAGCACTTCTTGCTAACTGTGAATAAGGGCTCAGCATCCTTTCGTGCCAGAACTGGACTCTGCAATGCAGAGCCAGAGAGAAAAAATGCATTACATTTCCCCAAAATGTAAGGAAAAAAAGACTTCCAATCCCCATATAGCTGGCTTATTTCCTAAAGCAGATTCAGACCAAAATGAAGTGAAAACATACTCATATGAAACATGGACGCTTTAAAAACAGTATGTTGCCATAGCCTATTGTTATTATTATTACAAGAGTTCTAGCAGAAATCAGGACCCTCCTTAACAACAGGCAGCCTGCATGGTCTTTATGGAGAGAGATATATATACATATAGACACACACATGCTTTTTAATATAGATGTAACTCGTAACATAGACAGCACAGCATAAATACCTAGAGACTTTACCACATGCCAGAGAAATACATCACCCAGGCTGGTTTAATCTCATCTTTAATTCTCTTTTTACCTTCCACAAGAATTTATGAAAAGATTGCAGAGATCCACAGTATCTCATCAGATATTTATTTATTCATTTAAAATATTAATATGGGAGAATCCCATTACAATATTGCCAAGCAGGAAGCACCAGACAGAAGCAGAAATGTACTGCAAACTGGTAGATGCGGCTGTACATAACACCTCCCTAACATCTTCCTGGGTTTTATGTCCCCACTTCTTTGAAGCCAGCTGTGGGGAAACCGTCAAGTGCTTTCTAATCAAATTGATTTGTGCTGATATTTGGAGGGTTTTTTGCAAAGGTTTCTGTCTGCAGGGATTCAGATGGGACTAAGACCTCTGGTTTCAGCCTCTTCAGGTTTTGGGTGCTCATCTGGAGAGGTCTCCAAGGAGGAAAGCTTTGCTGAGCATAATGAATAGATATTTCTATATTTAGAAATATTTATGCCCTCTAACAATCTGACCCCTTCTCTGTCTCTTATTTCGAGAAGGATGTGGACCTTTTTGAGACAGGGAAAAGTGAGATGTTTCAGCAGGAAGAGGATCCCTAATCCCCAATTTCTCAAGAGGATGCTACTCACTAGTCTATATTCTTTGAGCTGTTAAGCCATTTAAATCTGATTTCCCCCAAATCAAAACACTCTGATTCAGCAGGCTCACTCAAAAATATCACTCGCAAACTTTAGGAAAAAGGTGACGTTACTCTGCCTTGCAGCTCACCCTGGAAAGTCCTTTCCTCCCATGCCAGCTGTAGCACCCATATCCCTATTTTTACAAATTCATCCATAGGAGCCTGCTGGTTTCCACTCAAGCCCCTTCCCCAGCGGCACATCCGGCACCACTTTGCCAACACTCAACGCAGACCTGCAAATCAGTATTGGCACCTTGCAAACGTTAATTCACCTGCAGCAGAAGCAGGTTGGGGATCACTCATGGGACTGGTCCCTGTTGTGCCAACAAACTCGGGACACAACCGTGATGACAGTGAGAGTTCTCAGGGCTGGGGTTGGAAAATTCAGGCTCATTTTGGGACCCAACAAGACACGCCTCTCTCCACCTTGGCAATGAAGAAGACTGCTTATTTTCATAGATAGCAGGCTCTTGCCTTTCCCGGGTTTAATCCCCAAGAGGATTTGGTGGGATCCTGGTGTGTCAGCTGGGGACCCCTCAGACACCTTTACCTCTGCCTCCCACCAAAGGCAGCAGTGACGTTGGTGTTAATGGCGGCAGAGCCCCTCTGAAAAGCTGATCCTTGCAGCAGAGCAAAAGCCAGCAGGAGGGGGAGAAATCTGCACATACTCCATTTGAGCAGGAAACCCTTCACCTAATTCAGTAAGCATGAGAGCAAATGTCTTTCACTCGGAAGTGGGATAGAAAACGTAGCTTTAAGCAATTAACACAATAGCAAATGTCCCTAGCATTGCCCCATATGGCGTGTAATTTAAATCATCTATCTTGTTCTCTATAAACGCTGCTGAAATTGATACATGACAATTTTAAAGCCAACTGAAGTTTAATTAATGTAAATTGTCTCAACATCTGAGATTTAAAATATTAAAAAAAATAATTAGGATCAAATCAAACATGTTCCACTCATGCTGAGACATGCAAGGTAAAACTGGGGAAAAAAACGGATAAATTATGACATATGTTGGAAGAGCAGCTTTTCCCCTCACTTAAGCAACAATGTCCAGGCAATGGTTCTCCTTTCTCTGTGTAGGACACGAGGGGTGTCCCTGAAAGGTGTACCCTCTTGTGCGAACACAGCTTGCACAGAGAAATCAGTATTAGGCAGGGAAAATGGAGCGCGGAAGGTATCTATACATGCAACTCAAATACTGGAAAGTCTCTCTGATTCTCTTCCTGGACCTATGTGACAGGTTTCAGAGAAATCCTAGGGAAAACAGAAGCCCTAAGCAGCATTTCCAATGGGTTCAAGCTCTGTATGAAATCCATACTGAAATGCTATATACATGGTACACACTTGGCAGAGCGGGCTGAGAGACTCCGCGTGCGTAAACCCCTGCTTCTCAATGTCTGACCAACGAATGGCCTGAACACTGAAGTGTCTGAGGGCGGCAGCTCCACAATGGCCTCTCACCCTTACAGCCAGCTGGCTGGAGGGCTGGGACCTGTCTCTGCAGCTATATTATTATCATCATTATTATTATTAACATTAACATTTACTACCCACTGTCCCTCGTGTGACAATATTGCATATAAATGAACAAATGAAAGGGTTTAGCCAGGGCAATTAACACCACTGAAATCTACAGCATATAAATAAAACGGGAAAGGCAGAAATTGCACAGGACACCTCACTTGCTCCCTTAGATTGCAGCACATCATTTGCCTGCAGCATAGCTTCCCCAGGCTCTCTGTTCCCCCTTTTCCTTAAATATTTGTTCAATACCCCCCTGTTGTGAAAGGACACCCCCTTCAAGGTGTAGTCAGCCCCAGGGGTCTTCTGACAGTAGGGATATAACTGACCTGAGGTATTTCTAACTCCAAACACCAAACCAAAGAGAAAATAAGCACAACTGAGAAAGTGGATCTGCTATCACAAGAGCGCATCTGCAATTACAAGAGCATGCTGGAAACCCTGCATTTGCCTGTCTGGTTATGACATTTTAATTTGAGCCTTTCCTCTGCTTCAGAATGCACATTTGCCACCTATTCTCTAAAACTATACATATTTATTTCTTAGGCTTTTGAGGACAGATACAGTTCCCTGAAATAAAGATTGCTGTGAATGACTGAAATATCCCTTAATTACTATATCAGTCCTCCCACGTGTGCTCTAAATTATGAGCTGGTTTAATTTCCAAGGTACAACAATGTGGCCTGTAACTCTTGTTTTCAGGAACAACAAATACCGTCATAATCATTTTCCTTTAAGAGTTTGAATTTGTGGGAGGAAAAATAACAGCAGAATCAGGCCAACCTACAAACGAAATAGTGACTTTATAATCCCCGTTCAGTTTTCATTTTTCCGTACAACACATTTCTGCATCGCTTATTAATGCAGGTTTTGCTGCTGCAATGTGCCTTATGTGGGGTACAATGTATTTAATTCAATATGTAATTATTATTATCAATGCAACTAAGCTTAGTGTAACAGTTTCCCTTATCTCCAAGGTAAAATATGGTTCTCAGGTGAAATGTGCAGCTCTTTAAATCTGTCTTGCATCAGGATCGCTATTGATTTGAAGGGGGTTTCGTTTGAGTGCATTGTGTTATTGCTAATGATTAATCAGCGTGTGCTGCAACACACACACCCCTGCCCCCGAACGGCTGCAAGTTCTTAAAATTGAAATTCAAATTAAAATAGTTGCTGTGTTTGGGTTCAGTTGTTGTTTTTGTTTTGGGTTGCTTTGTTTTTAACTAAAACACAGCTAGGAGCTGCAGAGAAACATCTTTAAAAACTAAAATGTTTATATGTGCGTGAGCAGAAAAAACAGTGCTTCATTTTCTGCCAATATTGGCTGAGTTTTTCGAGTCCATTGCTGCAATCCTAGAAGATTCAGCTCAAATGTGTCTGCTGTATGCGTGAAGCAGCTTTTCTAGAAAGCTATTTAATAACTCAGAATGATTTCAAGACAGATTGTGGGTTTGCTGCGAGCATGGACATCACGAATGTACACACATAAAAGTACAAATTACTGTATGCTCTTCTCTTTCATTAATGACCAGGTTCGCTCTAGCAAAATGTAGGTCATTTCGTTCCTTCTCGCTTCTCTTACTGTCAAGTTCACATACAGCCGTTTTCTCAAGCCGTCTCCTCTGTGGCCATTTGCATTTTCCTCCAGTCCCCAGATCTTCAGCTGCGAGAATATTAACCCTGCCTATCAAGTGCAAGGGAGAACGGTATATTCCCTACTTTGGAATGAATTTAAAAGCATCCATTTTTGACAAGGTAAATAGTCCTGGTTAATATTGACTAGCAAATACTGACAGTTACTTACAAAGGGGAGAAAAAAAATGCAGAGTGACTGTCTGTGCAGACAGAGCTGGCACTTACACACAAACTCATCTTAAATATCAATACCGGCACTCCTGACAGCCCTTGGAAATGCGTTCTGGCAATAAAAACTGCAGGGTGCTAGTCTTCGCTCTAAGAATATTTTTTTCCAAAAGTCTACGCACGTACATTAGAGGCAGC
This sequence comes from Balaeniceps rex, assembly GCA_013401315.1. Taxonomy (NCBI): domain Eukaryota; kingdom Metazoa; phylum Chordata; class Aves; order Pelecaniformes; family Balaenicipitidae; genus Balaeniceps; species Balaeniceps rex. The sequence goes on from VYZW01022985.1 coordinate 13,890, forward strand.
TAAACCCCGCAAAATGCCTATCACACCCTCTATTTCTATTAAAACGAACACATCACCCGCTACTCTGTATACTTGCTTTTTATTCCGCCTGGCACAAGAGAATAAGGTGCAGTCGCATGTGGCGAAGCCAGGTTTTTTCCTCTTCCTCCCCCCAATCGAAACAAATTTCCAAAGACAAAAGGAAGGCTTCTAGTGCTTGGTATTCACCCTTTGCCACCCATGTATCACACATAATTAGCAAGTTAAACCTACAAATTAGATGTCGTAATTTGGTAATTACACCACAATCTGGTACTTTTTAACCTCTTTTTGCCCGAATGAGAACATTCCATGTTATCTTTTGCTATCGCAAAACACAGTCCAGTCATCTGCCCTTACTGCTGATTTTTCATTCTCAAGTGAGGACTTAGAGGAAAGTTCAAAGTACGTGTGTTTGAAGTTTTTGCTGTTACTGTTCTGCTTCACTTAACATCTACAGCTGAGACTTTCATCAAAAGCTGTATTTCACATGCACACAGAATACAGTCAGCATACATTCTACCTCAGTCGGCACACAATATAAGATGTAAATGCTTTTTGTAAACTCTTCTTAAAATACAAAATGCAAAGAGGTTTTGCTTACAGAGGATAGTGGTTATAAATATCTAGAAGAAACCCAGTCCTTTTATTCTACTGGTGAAACATCCAGATTCTTTCTGTGCAGTGACACCAGTTATATTTACTTACAACTGTCAAAGTGGAGCTCTAAAATATTTGCTCGTGTTAAGCATGTAGGGAACGACTCCTAAAAAATACCTCTAACCTCTCAAAGGAGCTTCCCAGAATAAGCAGCCAGTTCAGTGAGTTCTTCAGAAAAAAAATGTGCAAAGCTATTACGGGCACAGTCCAGAGTTGCAGGAAAAGCACGTCAGCACAAACAGCAGCAGATGAGAAGCCCGGTTTGGAGAATCTCTCATTTTCCCTGACTCTGTAATCAGCCCTTTGTGAGCACCTCTTGAGCCTCTCCAGTTCCTAATCAGTGACTGTGATGGAGAAGTGGATGCTAGATGTATTTTTTTTTTCCCTGCCTTTAAAAATCGCCCCATACGCTGGAATGATTATTTAGGGGAAAGGAAAGGAGGATTCTGCCCAAAGCTTTCATGAGGAGGGGGGATGTGGGGAGCAGGAGGAAGTCTTAAAAATTATGTGCAAATGCCCGGTAACACGGGTAGCCACGTAGTGCTGAACACAACTGATCTTCAGCTTATTTCCTGCTGCATTTGCTATCAACATCATTATTATTCCTCGGCTGTGGCTCTGACTGGGGAAGGTACTCAAGCAGGCACCTCATTTTAAGCACATTAGAATTCCCAAAGGGATTAACAGGGCAAAGAAATATTTGGCAGTGGCGCTCTCCCTCCCAGACCCCAAATGGAGATTCTCACTGCGTCCTGTAGAGCTTCCCATTGGGATAGTTTTGTTTTAAACAAAGGTTTGAAAACGAAATAATTGCCTTTTCATTTCGTTCCCCCACCACACCTCTTCTCACAGCACCAGGTTCTGAGCACCTCTCCGTTCCTGTTGCTGGTTATGCAGTTTGGACAGCGCCATATGGGAAAGTAGTAGTGCAACGGACCTCTTTTTAAATACTGGTGTTAATGAGCAAATACTAACTAACCAGGACAAGACATTTAAAATCGCTCTGGTTCTATCAGTACAATCAACAATCCAATTAATATTTTTGCCTACTTTTTCAAGTACACTAACTGGAAAAAGTGACTGAGAGGCTTTGCTATTTTCACTTAATGGTGCTATAGAAAAATGCTCGTTCATTCCTTTGATGAAGTCTCTAATGGCATAAGTAAATCAAGGTCAGTTTTCCCAAATCATGACATAAAACCTGATGAATAACTGACAGCACTTTCTTTGCAACACTTTAAATGAGCGATTTCCCAAAACGTCAGGAACCATGGTAGGAATCAAAAAAAAGTCAAATGATAAAGGAAGCTTTTGCCTGATTAAACTGCTTGAGAAAACGTGTGTGGAAAGGTGAAAAAAAAGGCTTCAAGGAAACATTCCACTATTTCGCAGTGGAGTTTTTTAGTTCCAGGTTAATGAAAATGTGCTGCTGGAAGTTATTAGTTTTTTCCTTACACACTTCAATCTGATATCTTAAGATGGCTTTTAATGCCAAGTGTTGACTTTATGGAGGATATTTTGGAAAACAGAAAGCAAACACAGTCATAAATAATACTACTGCATTTAGCACGGCTCTGGCTTTCCCCTTCAAAGCACTACCTTTATAATCTACAGAAATTACCCAAAGCCGCAGTGATCGGCATTAGCTGACACGCCTAAATACAAAAACAGATAATATTTGTTTCTTTTAAAATGGTTATCATCAGTCCCCTGGTAACAAGGAGGAAAAGAAATATCCACCCTGAAGTCAGTGTGAAAATGAAAACCAATACAGAAGAGAAGCTGTCATATTTGATTTAAGGATTACAGAAGCCTGAGCTACCTGCTGGGGAGTCCGTGATAATGAGAGGGGAGAGACTTTCAATAATTTTTCAAAAGCTCCTGAGTGACTGAATAAACTTGCCCGAAACTCAGTGGGCCCTGAGACCCCAAGGAGCCACCTGCTTTTGAAAAGTTTCCCCTCTATCAACTCCCATTTTCAGCAGCAGCATTTTCCCACGTGCTTTGCCGCAGTGCAGACAGCTGCGGAAGGATAAACTGCTAAAGAAAAATTAAATATTTGGCCAAGAAGATGCTGTAAAAGTCAGTCCTCCTGCAAATACATTGCAAAACTAATCACCTCCCCTTTAGCTAAATAGTTGCAGCCTCTTTGCTGCGAGTGTCCCTCTCGCCTCCTGTGGCTCCCTCGCCCTGCAGCCTCCTAAAATTCCGCAGGTCTCAGCCCCTGAAAATTTCCAGCATTTCTCCTTTGGTGACCTGCTTCAGCATCGGCTTCAAAAGTGTCACCCAGATTTGCCTGCCCCAGGCCTTTGCCTGCAGATGGCTGCACGGCACAGGGAAACAGGCAGGATAGCTCTTGGAAATTATTATCCAGCCAAGCTCCCCGCACCTGGGCTTGTGGGACAATCTCAGCCTGTTTTTGAAATTCCCAGAAAGCAGGTGTAGAAAGTGTAAGAACTACTAAGAGGTGCATAGATATAATTACTCCCCATTTTGGGTGCATCAGTACTGAAATACCTTAGAGCGTAGTTCCACCAGCTTCACAGGACTTTGCCATGACAGTTGTTCTTCTCTCCGCTATGCCCCTTTCACGCACATCTCTGCCCCGAGCCTGCTGTGGAGCCTGCTCAACTGTCCTCCTCACCTCTGCAAACACTTCCCATAAAATACACAACTTGGGTGAAGCCAGAAAGTGTGTTTTCATGGCATGCAGGATCCCCATCATTTCACCTGGATAGTACACACCCTGGGCAAAAATCCACATGCTGGCAGGAGCTGCAGCACCCCAGGGACATTTCCAGCACTTAATCTGTGTACTACCGCAGAGCAGGGGTGGCCCCGAAGCAACAAGGAGTTTCCCAACCTGTAATTAAGGGCAGCGCAACGGAGGCATTAGCCTCATGAATAAAAGAAACCAGGAGGTTTCAGCAGGTGCAAAACCTAACCTGATTTATTATTCCCCCCACCCATTTTGGTATTTCCTATGGATTTTCAGTCATTTCAGCTTCAGAAGGAGAAGAGGGGGTTGAATGACCCACAGACCTTCTGCACCTACCATGCTCCAGAAGAAAACTGGCAGTTTTAGTTGCATTTTATTTCTTCATAGCTGGAGCAAGTGAAGGTGGGAGCTAGGAGGTTAAAGGAGGGGGACAGGGCCTCCATGGTGTTTCTGCAGAGAGCAAGGTTTGCACGTATCAAACCTTCAACCAATGCTCCCACAGCTGAGCAAAACTTTGTTCTGGTAATGTGCCCCTCACCAGAAATCGTGGGCCATCTGCTCCTAGTGCCTTTGAGCAAACCTGCCATGCTCCCCAGCTGGGGGGAGGTGAGAGGGAAGGGACCCCCATCCCTCATGACTAAAACATGAGCCGCTGCCAAACCACTGGCAGAGTTACCCACCGGAGACCCTGTGTAACGCTGCACTTTGCTGGTGCGGGAAGTGCTTTCGCCTGAGGTGGCTTTTGTGGAGGCCATGTTTGCGTGCAAACCTTCACTTACAGCAACACGGGGCAGCCGAGCCAATGTTCATACAAGTGTAAACTTACAGCAAAAGGCAGGAGCCGCCCGAGACGTTACAGCGCTCGAGCCAGTCAGTGTGGCAAGAAGCCTCATCTTTTATTGAAGTCCTCTCCTCAGAGGAGAGCTAAAAATTCACTCGACACTGTCGGGAAAGTGTCTGTTTTGGCTGCAGAGAATGGTTCCCAATCACAGAAAGATAAAAACATCAAAATAAGCTAATAGGGATATGCCTTGAAATTTGGTCCCAGCGGGCGGGGGGGCAGGTTTCCTGGGGACGCGTTAAGCATGGCTCAGGGCATCACAGCACGCAGGCGTGTTGGAGCCAAGCAGAGCTGAGGCAGGCAGGGAGGAGATGCTCCAGAAAGGATATCCAGCAAGGGAAAAAAAGAAAAGAAAGAAAAAAGAAGAAAAAAGATCCCCTCTTCTCTAATGTCCCAGCCAAGGGGCAGAGTGCAGTTGCCAAGCAGGATTAAAGCCTGGCCAGGGATGAGGGATGGGCATTGGCCCCTGTAAGGAGCCTGTACCAGCTCCCTCCTGCAACCTCCCCAAACCCCCCTACTCTCACATAGTTACTCTGTTCGCCCTTATGAACCCGCTAATGTACACCTTAATATTGGGTTTTATCCTTCTTCACTGTCTTCTCCTCTTACTCCTTTTGGATACCTTCTCAGCCAAAAGGTTGACATCTAACGAATTTCAGTTTTTAGACAAAGTTTATGCGTGTGCAGTGATGATGCCCACTGCCCAATTTCAACCAGTTTGTCCTTTCTGTTACGCGCTTCCTACAAGTTTCCTGCAAACTGCTGTTGAGAGGAAAGAGACACCTTATCAGTGTCTCTACTGAGGGAAAGCTGTCAAAAGTGCTCACCCCTTATTAGACATGACAAACACCACGTGAGAGAAAACTGGACTTGACCGGGCTCCGCTAGTTCTGGGCTGATGCAACTTGTTTTTCCAAACCTGGTGCTTATTTCTCCAGTTCCACTCCAAATCCGTACACCAGTGGCCATTTTTAAGCACCCAGCTTACTTTCCAACACTAGGTTTCTTAGTGTAGTAGCACAACGTGGTGTAGCAAGTGATGGCGCCTGGTGTCACGCAGGCAAGCAAGAACATCAAAGTCCCTCCCCAGAGGAGCTTCCTATCTAAGTAGATATAATCCCATTAATGTCTGTCCTACAGTGGTTAAAATTAAAATGGGGAAAAAAGAGTAAGATCAGATTTCTAAACCATAGGTGAATAACCTGCTAGCATGGGGTAAGACTCAGGCAGGGACTCTGCAGAGGTCCTTCCATCCCACACAATCCTATGAAACAGAGTTATCTTCTTTTTCATCTCTAACCCTGCCGGCCAATAATGGTTTGAACAGGGCAGTGCTTTTTTAAAGCCAATCTAACTCATGAGCAGACTTCTTGATTATATTTACCCAACTGACCTATTTTAAAAGATCGTTTAATAAAATACCCTGCCAGAATCAAGTACAAGACGTTAGAGAAAACATACGTTACAGCAGCGCAGCTTTCTTAGCTCAGTACTCACTGTGCATCAGCTCAAGCCCTCCCTAGCACTTATCAAGTGTCCCAGCATTTAGTTATTACAATGTGAAAAATCATGCAACAGTATGATGATATTTTAAGATGATATCTACGATCACATAGAAGAGTTGGATCAGATAGCCCCAAAGCAGACCTTAGTGAGTGAATCCACCCACTATCAACCCAATGGTATTCCTTTTCAAAAGTAAATTCACAGTAATTCTTTGTGCCTGTCAATCTGCCTGATTTTATTGGACTCTGCTGGATTTTGAAAGAGAAAAGCCCCATCTCCTTGCAATGCCTGTGCTTGCTTTTAAGGCCTCCTCAGAGCAAGCTCTGAAATGAAACATTTTCAAGCTTTTATTCCACTGATTATCCTTTTTCTTTACTAATTAGCCATGTAAAAACAGACTGAAAACACTGAGACTGGCAACATCACCCATGTTGCCACCTGTATCTTTCACTAACATTGCTGCATTGACCAACAGCAGGATTTAAAGGACAGCATTTTATGTTCCCAGTTGTGCCATATTAGGGCTGCACATCCTCCCACCTTTTTTTTTTATTATCGCAAAAAGATGAGTGATACTGAACTAACTGCCACCTCCAGTAATGCTCTCCCTTGCAGATGCATGCCATGACGATTCCATGGGCTTCCCTGTCTGTTTTCTGATCCTCAGGTGGAAAGTGCTCTCTATGCCGTTACGATTATTTTCCTGGCTTCTAAAGCAGTGTAACTTGGCTCAGCCCCTGTGAAGCCTGCTGAGCTCTGCCAGCTTACACCAGCCGAGGACCTGGAGCAGATTATCCCAACAGCTCCTATGAAAGCCAACTATGGGTGATGAAAGAGAAGTATAAATAGAGTTGTTTCTCCCCTCAGCCATAAAGCAGTACTTCCAATCCTGAAAACACATCACCATGAGGTTTTTCATTAAAAAAAACTATTTCAAATTATTTTAATTGCCTTTTGATTTGTTCGTACTGGGTCATATTTTGAAGGCTTTTCTCAGAGGACCTGAGATTTGCTTTATGGTCATGAAAGCTGGGGTTCCACAGGACTTGGAAGTTTCCAAGTCCCATGACTTGCAAGAAGATCTCCAGAGCCAGCCACGGGGCTGATGCTTACCAACAACACAGAAAGGGAAACAATGCCAACACAGCCCACTAGCCAAGGGTCCAGTGGTAAGAAACCCTGCCAAAATATGCAGTGCCCGAAGGCTTGCAAACCCAACCCGAGCCAGCAGCAAGGACCCATCTCCTCAAGGGTGAGATTGGATGATGACATTTGCCATTTCCTTAGCAAGGGATTCTTCCTTTTATTTATTTTAGAAGAGTAACTTCTGCAGAAATCTCCATCACAGAAAATGAAAGTTTTAAAATACTGCTGACACCTCCTGGAAAACTTTGAAAAACCTCCTAGATCACTTGAAAATAAAACGATGCCTCTATCACACTTTTTCCTGTTTTAATTCTTGCTAAAGGGCATTTGTGTAGGTACAGCAGCCAAGGTTAAAAAAAGCATATAACTAAGAGAAAAATTATTATTACTACAGTTAGCAATTTATTTCAGATCTTGTTCTTCCACGCTACATTCTCCATGTTTCCTTTAAACAAGAAGAAAATTAATTAAAAATGAATTTTTCCATGCTCGTCAAACTCTCCTCTGCCAAGGCAGCATTTTTCAGGCTCCCCCTGGATGCTGGGGCAGCCAGCTGCTGAGCGCAGGGGTGAAGGGAAGCAGAGGAGAACCAAGGAGCTGCCTTGCCCTGTTGGTCTACGGCTACACCAAGCACGACTAAGGCCCCCTTTATATATGTATATCATTTTTTAAAAACTTTTATGTATAGACACACACATTTTTTTGGCGTCTCCTTCCTGTTTTAGCTCTAGAAATACATGCTGGTCGGTGCATAGCAAAGCACCATCTCAGGCATAGCTGAGAATAAGCCATTTTGAGACATGCAAAGGTGCTCAGTGGAGAAATAGAAGTCACCCAAGTCCCTGATGCATCCAAGCTGCCATTTTCTGTCAGCCTTTGCCAGTTCTCTCTGCTTTTTAACCCAACATTGATAGCACCACATATAAAAAACATTATGAGGCAAGCCCCCAAATCCAAGAGTAAAACTTAAAGCATTTCATTGAAAGTATAACATGTTTGTTTTCTCATTCATTTTCTCATTTCAGATAATTTCTTTCCCATTTGCAAGCTCATGTCTATAGCTGCATGTACAAGAAACACGTTATATGTGAAAGTTGAGACTTGTCTTGGAGAAACATGCACATTTTGAAGAGGAGCTTTGGCAGAAGCACCAACTATTTAGGAGACATTTGCTGAAATTAGGAAAATAAAAAAGCAGCTATTGTACTGATACATTGATCCTCCCGTGTGAACTGCACAGCTTTTTTTGAGAAGGTCTAACTAAAAGCTATCCCATATTAAACAGCCTCCTGCCAAACAGGTGTGTGCTAGCTTGTACCCCTGGCTCAGCCAACCAGGGAAAATACTGCCCCGCTTTCCTTTCTATCTCCATCACCATCATATCAACTCCTCTGGTTTCCCTCTTGTCCTTTTAGCTCTTGGCTGCTGCTGAGCCTCCCAAGGCTCAGTTCACCCCCTGCAGAGAGAAAATGTTAGCTGGAAATCTCAGAGCAGAGATCAGAGGATGAGGAATGTGACCCCGGCCTGTTTCACAGCCTTTTAGCCCAGGCACGAATGACTCTGAGAAACAGAAGGATTGAGCCCACAAACTGATGCATTCATCATGTTACCAGAAGCTCTGCTAAATAGATCCATTTTTAATTTCTGTTTTGCTGATTTTATTTCTTTTGCTTCAGAAAAATGTTCTTGTCCTTCCCTGTGAGTGCATACACATTATTTATTTATCACCCTATGAATATCAATTTGATTCTTGTCCATAATTAAACTCTGCCGCTCTGTATCAAATATACCCTCTCCCATTGTTTCGAATATCTGTCACTGCCCCGCTAGGGCTGTGTTGGCAACAGTCCTGCAAAAAGGATGCTCCTTTTTGGGTACCCCTTGGGCCCAGGGCTGCCACTGCAACTCCTGCCGCAGCTGGATTTTCCCTCCCGGGCTCCCAACACATCTTCCCCTCCTGATTTTCAAATACGTGCGGAGCCAGGTATTTCAAGAAGGATTTGCACTTGCAGGATTGTCGACTCTGCCTTCCTTCCAGCAATCTCAAAGGGGAGGAGGCCGCAGCCTGGGTCTGAAACTGTGGGGGACAGTATTTGTTTCATCCAGAAAACAACAGCATCAGGCAACTGATTAAACACTGATATGTGAGGCCTGACAGCAGAACTGGTAGCCTTGCCCAAATAAATATTTAATCAGAGGGATTAGTTGGTTCCATTAATGTTACAAACTACTAAAGGGGAAAAGTTGGGGGTGGAGCTCATTTGTGCAACTCAACTTTTTTAGAGAAAGAAAAAGAAAACCAAGAAAAAAGAGAAAGGAAGAACTTTTTTTGTCCCACTGCATTTGCAGGAGCGGAAGGGACCTGAGTGGGGAATGTGCTTTTGCTTTTTTCAAGTGTTTTGTGGGGCTGCCTGCTGATCCTGTTTGATTAACATTGCCAGCCAAAGAAAAGGGCTGTAACAGCTCTTTGTGCGGGTGCTCACCACATCAGAAAAGAACCTGTTTGTTCCCTCCTCATCAGTGTTGATTTACAAGCTCTTGCCCGTATGTTGTCCCTCAAAAGGAAAAGCACAGAATAAGTGGTTTTGGCGGAGTTTGTGCTCAACATTTTGTGGCTTGTGCTTTGACATATGAGAGTGGGTAAGCAGAAAAAGCAAAGCAGCAGCACCTGTTTATTGTGAGCGAGCTGTCCTCTCCACTTCAGCTTTTCTATTTATGTCTCAGCATACAACATGGCAACCCACATGGATTAGAAATTAAACTGTAAATGAGCCTTTTCCATTTCCTGCCTAAGTAAGGATTAGCATATTTTAAAACACGCTCAGGGGTTTTGCACTTTCTGTAATGAAACCTGTTCAAACAGATAATTGATACGCAGCCACTAAATAAACATCTGACTGGAGGAACAATGTTCTCTCTTTTTTTTAAAAAAATAAATTATTCTCCTCCTCTCCATAAACATTTCCTACCAGTGACACTCTCCATTGCAGTGAGCTTTCTCCACAACAAAATTGGAGCAGGTAGAACAGCAGACCAAGCACCTGAGCCCCAGTAAGAAATATTGAAATCCTCCAAGAGCACAGCAGAGAGGGGAAAGAGGGTATGAGCAGTATCTCCGACCCTTTTATCCCACTGAAAAAAACCACTTGTCCTCAAAAGTCCCTGTGTCTCCTTGCCGGAGGCACCTCTGTACCAAACAGGCATGGCTGTGCAGAGGAGCACAAGCCAAAGACACCTCTCCTTGGGTTCTGTCACTATTATGCTCCTGGTTGGATTAACCCCCTTCGACCGAACAACTTTTGCAGCCACCTGGCCTGCCAGACCCCAATACCACCCCTGCAAATGTCTTCGGCACACAAGCTCACCCAAACAACGCAACAGCAACTACCCAAATAACGCTTCATACCAAATAACTCAGGTTGAGCCTAATGATTTTGTGAGTGCATGAACAAACATGATCTATCGCATGGGGAATGGGGCACCTGCTAGGCCACCATGTCCTCTGCTTGGCCCAACTCCAATAGTTAATTAATCTGTCATCTTTCGTTACATCGCTACGAGGCATGTAAATATATTCCAAGTCCCACATCTAACAAAACAATGTCACCGTGCCGACAGAAGCCTTGGCAGTTTGGTCCTCATGGTCTCTAAATATCCATTTCGATTCAAAGGCACTTCAGCCTCCAATTAAAATGGGATGGCCAGCCAAGATTATTAGTTTGAATACAGCAATGAAGCATTTGCTCTTCAGTTTTTTTAGGTGACGATGTACAGAAACAGATGAATTACCATCTGACTGTAGTTTAGAGTAGAAATAGAAACATTACACAGTTAGTTCAAAACTAAGTAGCTGTAACAGCTCCCTTAAAAAAATGAAATAACTCCAAAATTAAAACCGGGCATCTCTGAAGTCCCTAATAGCAGATGCAGAGTATGAACCTTCCTGGGAAAGTCTTAATTTCCCCCACAGGCTGAATCCATGTGCAGCGTGGCCAGCAAGCAAGGCAAGAGCTTTTTGGAGAAGGGAAAAGGGCTTGTGGGCTGCATGCTCTGTGTGGAAGTGGCGGCACAGATCATGAATTTGCAGATGTCAGCTTGGTTAGAGACAGCACACGCCAGCTGACAGTTGTGGCAGGTGAAAAAGCACATATTGCCTTTCAAAATGCAAAGAAGGGCTTAATGCAATTTGTGGGGGAGGGTTTTTTTGTTTTTAATCAGAAAGCGTCTGCCATTCTGTCACCAGTGCTAATGGCCCTAGCTGCCGCGGTCACGTCATTTAAATGTGTAGCTGTGCTACCTTCATCCCCAATCTAATGGCATGGGAACCAAAAGTGTGGATTTTGGATGTACTTGCTGCTGTTTCAAAGTCTTCACCTTAAGCTAGACAGGTAGAAATTAGTCCCTTTGAAAAAGAATACATGAAAGGACAGGTTTCTTGTTGGAGGTGGAAAGTTGAAGAGAAAGCTCTGACAGATTCAGAGTCTTGCAAGTTAAGCGATATCAAGTCCCACATGCCCCAGCAATCTTTGGTTTGCTAATGCGGCACTAGACAGACCTGAAATACAGTGAGATATTAATTTTATATATAAACAGCTTTTGAATACTTCTATTAACAATGATCTCGTTTCTTCTTTCAGGAAGGAAAACATCTCCAAGGTATCTCTTTTGGGTACATGCAAGAAGGACATGTTTTCTGCTCAGACAGCATGATCCTGTCCTTCACACCAACCATGTACCTTGAAAGTTTGCCCTTCAGCAACACTTGTTACTTCACTCTGAAATATCTTTCTCTCAGTTGTACCTATGCACAATAAATGGTGCATACCCTGCACCCAGCAAAGCACACGTGCGATTGAGGAGTGAAATTACCATTTGTGGTGGTGAAGCAGCTTCAGGAGTGTACTTTCATACACGACTGACCAAGCAGCCAGCTGGAAACCCACTGGCATGAAGAGAAGCTGAGCTACAAGAAAGCCAACTGTGGTGCTTTAGGGATTTGTGCAGCACAAGCCATGACCAAAAGCCTGTAAGGAGCCACCACGCTCTCCTGCGGCATGAGCAAGCACCTTGCAGGCTCACCTCTGCATCCAGTGCTCCCTTGTCAATGCTTGGACTCTTTTTCCCCTCCTCAAAAAAACAAACAAATTTCAAAGTGAACTGTAGATCGCATCTTAAAACACATGGCAGGTATACCTGCTAGGACTGCCATCAAAATCCTATTACTTAATAAGAATATTTTCTATTTTATTATAAACCCATGCAGCTATGCTTACTGGGCTTATAACATTCAGAACAAAATAAGTACCTGCCACCAGTGCGGAGCAGCGATGCTTTTCCCCTTAGTTCCTGCTCCAGCCAGAATCCTGGAAAATGAATGCTTTGTTTTTAACCCAAGGTCAAGTGAGTGTTTAAACAAGGAGATCATTTTTATTTCATACTTTTAATCACCTTTCAACTTGCCTCTCTGGAGGACATAATGTAGGCACCTGTATGATTTAGTTGAAATCAGCAGCAGCCCAGAAGGGGTTAATCCAAGATGCAGAGGTTAAAACCTGGCTTGCTGACAGATCACACAAAGGCCATTTGGCATGTCATGCTTTTAATGGTTACTTAAAGGAAATTACATATAATTAATTCGCCATAGCTATCTTGCTTTATGCTAATTAAATGTCTGAACACTTATTTTAATATAAGTTTTTTTAAAAAGTAACACAAGTTCAGGGTATTTTTTTCAGAAGGCAGCAATACCATGTTTATTACTTACATAAATCCCCTTAATTATACCCTAACTAGGTTATCTTCTTTATTGCATTTCAATCCTTCTAAGAGTCAGTAGCTCTTTAAGTTGAGAGAGCAAGAGGTGTCTTGTTAATTGTAAATTAGATTTAAATAGACAATAGATTGCAAATGGTAGATTTACTTTCAAGTGCTATTGAGGAGTCGCTGGAAGGCTTCAGCGTACCATCTGCTTTGGATTGTTGGCAAAAAGGAAACCATTCAAACCCTCCTACCTTTGCTCCAGAGAGATTCCAGCACACTAGTGGCCCGTCAGCCTTCAAACAGCTTCTTAATGAAAATTTTAAGAAAGATTAAAAAGAAAAAAATTCCTCCTATCAATCCAGAACTGTGACGATGCTGTGAGCAGTGCAAGCAGCCTCACTAAAAGTAAAGCTCAACTTTGAACATTAATTCACTAAATTTTTCTGCAGGAGATTTGCAAGTAGCCATCACACAGACTGATGTGGTTCACCCAGCACTGGCAGACCAGACCATGGGCAAGTTCACCTTTTTGTGCACAACTTACTTCCTATGCCTTAAAAATATGTCAGGGATGCTCTGAATTATAGATGTATTGAAAGATGCACATTCTTACATGCTTATATGATATTGTTGGCATCATCTCTGAGACCAATGAATCAGATACATTTACATACCTAGAAATAAATTACTGTTAAAAGCCATTACTGCTAATCATTACCGCTAATGTCCCAATGTTGCCACAAAGATGAGCAGGACTATTATTCTGCACTAGGGCAAAGTGTATACTGTGTATGTGCTTTTACTTCCAAATTAGAAGTCAAATTGATCATCTCTGCCATTAGGAGTTATGGCTCATGGAATTTTATCATTCCTATAATGCGCTGTGAAAATGCAATAAGGGAATAAAACAGAACGGCAACTTACAGTAATTCTTTATGAAATGCAACAATATTGAATGTGTCTAGAGTGTATTGATAAACAGATCTATTGTAACAAACAGTGGATATTATGATCGCACTAGTGTTAGTCTTCGTACAACCAATTTTCCGCATGGTACATTGGGGAAGCCGGATGCACAAATCCCATTAATGTAAATGGGAAGTGAGGGCGGACCCATGACCGGTGTAAATCAGTGTACCTTCTCAAAGTCTCCAGACCTACAGCAACTTACAAAGGCTCCTACACATCCCTTGGCATCTCTTCCTCTGCTTCATGTCTCAGCATAACACAGCAAGAGGGTAGCACTGGTGTGAATTGGAAACGTCTTCGACTTTTACTGAACAGCATTAAAATTAATGAACATATACATTAAAATATCACAGTTTAAGATATTCCTAAATGTGTTCACTTGATTTAAAGAAACACTCTGCTTGAGAGGCATAAATAAGCTTAAGAGAAATAATCCTATTTTTGCATATCTAGATAAAAACGAACCCATACCTCAGGAAGCACAGAGAGCATACACAGTCATGCCTGTGAAGGGCTCACATACCCTCTCAAGGAAGACATGGCCAAGCAAAAGTAGTCAAGAGATGACAGACACTGTGCACAAATCTATTCCTCAGCATTTATAGCACAGGGGATTTTTCACCTTGGACACCCATGGAGATGGGGGCAGAGGGGAGCAAAAGTCAGTGTTTTACAAATTATTTTCTAAACAATTGCTGACTTCTCCTAGCTCACCAGCAGCTACTAGTGAACAATTAGCTTGCATCCCTTGGTCTACTTAATATAGAGATTTTCTAGTTCATTCAGAAGCCTTCATAAATGGAAAACTCAAGTTTTCCCTGTAGCACTGCAAGGAGAAGCAACCCAGTGACAACTTATTAACATTCACGGCCACACAAATAAATGGGCTGCTTGTTGTAGCAGACAAACAAGAGCCCAACAACCTGGAAGCCAAGTCTTAATTCAGCAGTGAAAGCAGCATCTGCCCTGTGGAGGAAAGGAGCTATTGCTTCATAGACATTTATATAGCATCTAACACAATATAATTTTCAGGTTGAGAAGCGGTGATGCCTCGGACCCACGTGACCCACGTGAAATGACACTGCATCATTAGCACTAATGAAAGTTGAGGCATTTTTCTAAGACTTCTGGAGGAATACTGGTCACAGCTGGGGAAAGCAGCTCTGTCCACATTTGTCTCTCTTTTGTCCCAAGACTCCCCAAAATCCAGCCTTTGCCCTTCCCCAACATCAGGACCTACCTACCCCTGCATAGGGACGCTCTAGAGCAGTGCTGGGCCTGCTCTGTCCCACCTTAACTCCCACCTGGACAATGTTTTCTACATCTCCATAAAAGGCAAGATTGCATTTTCTAGCCTTTTTTTCAGCTACAGTGTTTGAGCTCTTGTTTGAGGAGGATTGTCAAAAGGAAAAGATGACAGCTCTGTTAGACATGTGATTTTCAAGCTGACAGTTTCCCTTTCATTTTAAGGAGCTGAAAAACATTTCCAGTGTCAGACAGATTGAGTTTTAACAACATGACAAACAGGCCCATTTGTTGATCTCAAGTCCTCGCTATCCATCTTCAATTAACATGGTAAAAAGGTGGCTTGCATCCAGTGTCAGACATTTGTATAAGCAGCACATGCCCTTGCAGTTGGAATCAATGTTTGCCATTGATAGATTGGGAAGAATAATTTATGGTATGACACTGGGCTCACATAATCAGAAGAAATCAGGTACCTTGTGAAAATATTGCTCTTTTTCAAAATCCAAAAGTCCCTCTAAGATTTATAGTGAGGAAAGTAATCATGATATTATAAGGGCACAGGAAAAAATTTTTAATGAATAACCATGAAAAAGTGCAGCCAATTTTGGAGCCAGCATAGAGCACCACAGCAATGCTATTAACGCAGATGTGCCAAGGCCATTTCTGTCCAGGACCTGTTCACAACAGGCGTTCTGATTTAATTTCTCTCCTATTTCCTGATAAAATTAGGATTGGCTAGTCCTAATTTAAAACCTCCTCACAACATGCGAGTTTTTACATAACAAGAAAAGACAGGCAGAAAAACCAAGTACATTTCAGAAGAAAGAAAGAAAATAGCTCTAACTGGGAAGATTTCAGGATTAGCGCAGTGGAAGCCTGTGCAGAAGTTACTTGGGTAGCTGTTTGCAAACCAGACATGCAGCGTACAAATACTAGAAGAATGCAATACCATAATTTAGATAGTGACATTGCAGATCATTTCTTCTGATTTCAGCCATCTAAACATTTGTCATATCAAATGGGACAGTGTTTCTTACTACACCAAGGTGTTTAATGAGATGAAGTGTGGTTAGCGGGGGCTGAGCTCCCATAAAAGTCCAACTCTTTAGCTCTACTGCACATTGAAAATGTTTCTCAAAGGACGACGTTTTCTCCTCCTTGTGTGACTACCCTTATAGACCAAAACAGCAAGGAGAAAAATTAAGCTATTTTCTTATTGGAAAGATTATTTTAATGGTACTATTGGCTCAAATACAACAGCAGCAACTTAAATGCTATTTAAGATTAAGGTGCATATTTGATAGTTAAAACTAAAAATGGCCAAACTTTCCTGATGGAGTCAGCAAATCCTGAGATCTTATTTATTTTAAAAGACCTGAGGGCTGCTCGGATAATTGGAAAGAATGCAATAGTCTAGTAACATCTAGCAGCGCAGAAGTGACAAATGCATACTCTAAATCCAGATTTTCTGGAGAAAATAGTAACTGTTTCTCCTTCTCGGAGCACAGACAATATAGGAAGGGTTTATAGTTAGTAAAAACTGTCCTCTTTTTTTTTGTGCAATAGGGGTGACTTAACAGACATTTTAAAATCAAAAAGAAAATCAAATCCAAATGGTGTTCGGCATGTACGCTTGCCAACTGTCTTATACAGCAAATCAAGCCATCTGAATATTCAAATATCCCTGTTTTTCTCTGTATGCAGAAAATAAAATTTCAGACCAAAACGTTTTGAGCAGAAACCAAGAGATGCTCATTAAACCACTGCTCCCAGTCATCAATGTCTGAGCTAATGGCTGCTCTCTCAAATCCCACCCCACTCCAACCCACCACACAGAGCTACCCAGAGGTCCCTGAGGATGATATCCCTCACAGTCAGGGGCTGCCCATCTCCTTCCCACGCAGCACCAGCACTGCTCAAGCCCCTCTTGGTGCTGGTGCGTGGGGCAGGGCTGAGCTGAGCAATGCTCTGGCAGGGGAGCCAGGTCATTTCATGGTGGCACTACTAGCAGCATCCAGCAATCTCCTTGGGTCAAGTTTATTCAGCTCAACATTACTATTCTGCAACGGGTGGTTACGACCAGTGGAGGCCGGATAAACCTATTGCACAGCCCTATGTAGACTTGTACCTTGTGATGCTCAAGCTTAAATTTTACTGTAGGAACATAAAATAGACCAAGGGTCCACCTGACCCTGCAATCTGTCTCCAACTGCAGCCATGAGCAAACACCCAGAAAACGCTAAGAACAGGATGAGTATATAAGAACCTTTCCCCAAGTACCCCCTGTTCCTCTATTTTCAGCCAAAGGGATCTCCTGAACCAGTTAATGTTTCTGCCTATTCTGTGGTCCCCAAGCAATCTCTCATCCAAACACGTAGTCTCTTCTGAAAGAAATTCTGGACAAAATTCAAGAAAGCAGATACTAAGCAGGCAGGCTGAAGTGAAGCTTGGCTGCAGCAGAGCTGAGCGCAGACTAGTACTGACTGAGACCCATGTCGATACGCAGCAAAAACACGAGGTGCAGAAATTGGATAAATGAGAAGCTTGCAGTCTGGGTTCCTCGCAACACTACAAGCTGGCTTGTCTTCAGAATGTGGGGTATTTTTAGACCAAAATGAAATGTAAGTAGAAGTACTAACTATATTCAAAGCAGCACACTGTCAATAGCATCAAAAACAATACAAAATCATTTCAAGCTACAGGAAAATGATAAAATTTAACTTCTGTTCATATTTAACTAATAAAGACTTCCAACATACATACAAGTGAAACCAAAGAACATTAGCTCAGCACAGTGGAGAAAAGCTCCTTCCAGTGTACCATTGAAACTCTCTCCAACCACTTCCTCACTATCCTGGCTTTCCACTGCAATAGCTGGTGTAAATAATACTGATATTGCTTTTCTTTCCCCCTTTAAGTCTTAACTGCATTGCCTGAACTTATCCTTCCATCAGAAGTTATTAATAAAAATGTACTAGGGAAAATCTTGTTTCTACCATATCTTACATATTTAACATATCTCAGCTGAACACTTAATCTGAACTGCAGTATCAAGTCATGCTGCTCCACCATATAATAAATTCTTATAAATTGCTTGATTAAAATAAACAACAAACTATACATCATGCAGACAGGACAAACTCTTCAAAGTCAGTTTACTGATATTATGCACCTAATCCTCAATTTCTCTTGTCCCAGTGGTTTGATTACATTCAAAGGTGCAGATTATCAGCTTGCTCTCACTGAATTTAGCAGTAGTCCTTACGGTAGAGTGTTTAAGTTAGCTTTGGATAACTCCATTTAAAAACTCAGGCCTCACAAATTAATTTTGGATACAAACAAACGATAAGTAGTATTTCCTCTCTGCAGAAGGGAACTCATATGGTTGGTGGCTTTAATTATCATGAAGTAATTAGTTAAAGCTCCTTTTTCCAAAGATGCTACCTTTCAGGAAACTCAGAATTTCAGATTTATGAAAGCATGCTGTGCAGACATTACTTCATGGTCATCACCGATCCTCCTATTTTAGATATATGAATTCCTTTCCTCTTACTGCTCCAATTCTCTGCCCTTCACAATTGAAAATGAGCCCTGTAGCTGCAATTTCCTATGACCACGAGGGTCTCCAAAGCACCAAGAAAGCTGCAAACTGCTTGTCAACATGTCTCCTCACCCGTTACACCTACTGCTAGAACTGGGCTCATGCTGAGCCTGCTCCTGTCCCCCTTCTCTTGTGTGGCCACTAGGTGGGAAAGCAACCTGGCTCACATGTCTGAAATGCCCCAGCAAAGTTGGTTCCCTGCAAGTCCATCCCACTGGACAGCTGTTGCGGGAGCTGACACTCATAAGGCAGTTTAAAGAGCAGTTGGGGATGTTCACTTGTCAGATTCAGGTCAAGGCCAGGAGAGCAAGTGGGAGATGGAGAGGGAGGCTGAACAAGTGCCAAGAAGCAAGGGTGCTTATTATCCTGCAAGAGTGGGATATTCACCACTGGCTTTTGTAACATCACTGAGGCTGAGTCAAACTGTCTCTCCTTCTTCCAAGATTTACAATCCACAAACCATGAATAGGCCAAAGAGCCCATTGTCCTGGGTAACTATGTTGCCCCGAGGAAGGAGGAGGCACGTCGCAAATGAATGAGCACGAAGTCCAAACTCTGGGGAAAGCCAGAGCTCACATCATGTTACTTGCTGCCATGACATAAGTTATGGCGAAGTGCTGGGGTGTTTTTGCATCTCCCTGGTGCTAGTTTGCTCATTAAGCACAGATAGAAATAAAAGTCTTTTTCAAACCCTGGAGGCAGAGGGCGAAACTTCCAAGTCCTCTATGACGCTGACTGCATCACTATGCTAACTTCACCTTGCATTTTTGACAGGAAAACAACAAAAAATACATGACATGCAAATTTGCTTTCCCTTAAGAAGCAGCTCACAGATGCAATTTTTAGTTCAATCTTTTAAAGTTACTTTTTCTCCTTAATTGTGGCAGGGATGGCTCCCTGCTAGATACAAAGAGGACCCAGACAAAATAGATCTGTAAGTCCTTTTCTGCTGCTGCTAACACAAAGCTCCCATTTAAGGAGGATAAACGCAACTCCTCCCTTTGCAAGCAGTCATCCCCTGGTATGCAGAGATCTCCAGTAATTACACAGTTTCTTACTGCTTAGTTTCATCTTTAAAGCCCACCTGCCATCTGGACGAACGGAGACCTAGCACAATGGTTCGTGTGCTGCAGGTAGCTGGGGAAGCAAGGGAAGATTGGGTGCTGCATGGAAACACAAACGCTAACTCATCACAAACCAAGCAAAGCCTTGGTGAGAAACACTAAGCATTCAGGATAGGTGCGCAAGTTGGGAGACCAGGCAGGGATTGATCAGAAAAAGCCCCCTTGTCTGATTCAGGTGGATAACAGGGGTAGGCAGTTTCACAGGAGAAGTAGACACATGGGAAAGATGTTTTGTCAGAAGTTGATCTCCAGGACATTAAAGTTAATAAAGACACCCTTTAAGGGAGCTTGGGATCTGATTTCTACATTCCCAAAAGGGCCACATCTCATGCAGCAAGGAGGGTGCAGAGACTGCATTGGTGGCATGACTGTGCCAAGTCACAGCTCCGTGACTAGCGAGGGAAGCCCACTCCTGCACCCTCTGGCTGGGTGGCAAGGGCTCCTGTCCTGCCTGCTCACATCCAGCTCAGCATTTTCTATCTGGGCACCAGCACTATGGTGAAACTCAATGGCCTTGTTTCCCAAGGACAGGGGCACCGGTTTCCCTTGTCCCTGGGTGCTCCCTCCCCACAGTCAAAGCAGGGGGGTATCGCAGCACAGGTGTGTTTTGTGTTGCACAGCACGACACGAGAAAGCAGTGCTACGTCTGTGTGAGCAAGGAGATACAGGGAGCAGCAGAGACCGGCTGTG
This sequence comes from Balaeniceps rex, assembly GCA_013401315.1. NCBI lineage: Eukaryota > Metazoa > Chordata > Aves > Pelecaniformes > Balaenicipitidae > Balaeniceps > Balaeniceps rex. Next base: position 34,172 of record VYZW01022985.1, read on the forward strand.
TTAAACATACAACTGTCTAAATATGAGAACAAAATGTTTCAATTACATGTCTAACACCAGGCATTGAAACCAGATCCAAGCACAACAAAAGCAAACAAAAAATATCAAACAAACAAATTCAGGCAAACTGACCATGCAAAACACATTTACTCACAGGACTGCATTTTGCAGTTTTTACGGATAAGGAAAGACTTTAAGAAAGGTCAGCGTAGACTCTTCAGCACAGCACACAATAAATATGCACTTGATCAAATATAAAAGGCATCAATAAAACTTCATTAGTAGTACTTAAACACTAACAGGAGATTGAGGAACTCAAAGTTTAGGGCTAAAGCGATACTTAGGAATGAACTCCTCATTTCACCTCTATCATGGCCAGAAGATGTCACACAGCAGTTCTCCCATGTTGCCTAAAAACTTTTACAGTCCTAGACCAATTATTTTCAAAGTAACAAGTTGTCTTGATTTGAAGATTTTAAGTCCATAAAGATCCACCACATCTTCTGGGAAACTGTTCTGAAGATTAATGTGTGTCTGTTTTGAAAAAAAAAGTAAATAAAAAAGCATACCTTGTTTCCATGACAAACTCTTCTAGTTTCAGCTTCCAGCTCCTGGCTCTTGTTATACAGTTCCTGGCAATTAAAAAAACTTCTAGTTATCAGGTAGCTTCTCCTCCAGTGAAGTGTATATAAAGTAGATACACCCCAGTATCATGCTGCCTTTTACCTTCCTCTTACTGGTTTAAATTCCCAGCACTCCCGGAGCCCCTCACCCAAAGGGATTCATGAAGAGCCCTACTGACTTTTGCAAAGAATAGCACTTTTCAGTAAAAAAGACCAGATACCAGCTACCTTCTTTCTCCACCAGGAGAGATGGTCTGTCTCAGAGTCTTGTTTCCACTTAATAGATAATAGGTCATTGGAGGATTTGGAAGAAGGACTTTTTGAGAGAAGAGTCTGGGCCAATGTCCTAGGCCACCCTGAGCTATGGGCTGTGGGAGACACGGTTTGGAGAAGGGACAAACGAAAAAAACCCAAAAAGTGGCAGTGTAGAGAGGAGGAGAGGCAGATTAAATCTGGGAAAGACTAGTTTTTAGCACAGGCAGTCTGAACGCTGCATGCCCCAAACGCACAGCTGGTGACTGCTCTGGGGTGTAATGGGGGTCACAGGCTTTCATTTCACCTGACATCTGGAGGTACCTTTGCAGTGAACATTATATCAAACTAATACATTTCAGCAAAAAAGTTGTTTTGACAAGTCACTACTTTGGAGTGGAAAAATACCACCATTCAGAAAAGTTTCCCAAACAGCTCTTATCTAAGCATGGTTAGCAAAAGCCAGCTACTCAAGACTTGAAAATGACAAAAAAATGTTTGATGTTACACTTTTTCACTTCCAACCAAGCCTGGAAAAAACATGCCTTTACACAAATTAGCACACAATCCACACTTGTCAAGGCAAAAATGTTCTATTCTTTTTGAGAGCAGGGTGAAGAAAATACAAAAAAAATCCTGAAATTATTTGTTGCCGAAATAATGCTGATTCTAGGGTTGTCTCAGGACCATAGCCGATCAGTTGACGGGGGAGATGCAATGTGGTTTTCCAGTGATCACCGCAGAGCTGACAGAGTGCTATGCATAGTCCAGGGAAAAAAAAAAAAGAACAAAACCAAACACAAAAACCCTGAAGAATTAAGCACTCTGTGCTTTCCACTCTGCAGTAGCCTGACATACAGGCTTTAACAAGTGGGCAGTGGTGTCTAAAATTGTAGTCAAAGCCTTCAGGGTGGTGCACGATGCCATATATTTAGGTGCCCAAACATGGATTTGGAAGCCCAGTGGTACTCACCGGCTCTGCAAACATCAGCCACGAAATGCAAATCACATTCTGGTAATCCTGCAGAAAAAGAAAAAAATCGCGTTGAGTTGATAAGCAACTCTGTCCATTACTAAGCCTGACACTTCGGTGCAGCATCATTTTTCATCCATACCCTGTGTGCTCTCAGGCTCTCAGCCACACAACATCTTAAGCAAATGTTGTTTCCTATTCGCAGCAAATATAACCAACTTTACTGCAATTTTTCTATGCTTGCATGACCTACTGATACCGGGATTTCCTAAAAACTAGGAGGAAATCAGGCACTAGGATCCCCTTGAAATACCACCTTATTTGGGAATCTCTTCCATTACATCTCAAATTCACCTTCTGACACTTTCTTCTCTTTCACACTCATGCTGGAATAGGCAAGCCATTAACCAAGACACACTTGAATTTTGCTGCTTCCCAAGCACTAATCTTCTGTGGGATGGATTTTCAAAACCCTTCCCCACATTAGAAGCCTATTATCATTTTTGGATGTGACTTAGCACCACTGGACTTTGGTTCCTCACAGAGCAAGTCAGGGAGGTGGTATGTGATCATTTAAAGATGCTCACAGGGGCCAAACTCAATTTGCAAAAGCAGGGAAGAAAATTAAGTCACATTAATTTTTTCTGACATATGTTAATTTATGGACATTTCAAATCATGAATCTGAAAAAGAAAAGCGATAAAGGGATACAGAATTAAAGTACAAGCTCCGCTATAAATAAATCAAGGTACTGAACTGGAAGTCATGGTTACTGGGCTCTATTTTCACTTGTGCCCCATGCAGGGTTGCAGGGCCACCTTTGGCAAGATACTTTCTGCTCCCCATCTCTGAGCACTATCCATAAATTCTTTCTCCCACTACCTCATCTTAGACTAGAAATCCCTCAGAGCAGGAATCACCTCAGCATGTTTGTACAGCACCAAGCACAACGGCATCCTGCCCTCTCTAGACAACAGCAGAACATAATTATAAATGGTGGAACATAATTATAAACAACGGTAAAAAAACCCAACGCAGTGTCCCGCAGTTCCTTCCAAGAGCATCAACAAACACAACAGAAAAGATGTCAGGATTGTTTGTAAAAGCATCATTTCCAGCACAAAGTACTCCTTATGGGCAGGAAATATCTGCAGTTTAGAAGTGTGCATCCCTTTGAACCTTGCCAACCCGTCTGCAAGGAGGTATTTGTCCCGGTGTGAAACATGGCATTTGGCCAGCTGCAATGCAGGGACGGCTCGGGGGCAGCGTGGCTGCCAGCCCCTGGGGGTAGCCTTGCCCAGATGTGGAACAGGGCCCACCACGGCACAAAGACACCTAGGTCTTTGCCAGGGGAGATGCTGGTTTTTCTCCCCCAAAAGTGGGCATCTTATATCTATTCTTGGTGAATGTATGTCCTTCCAGCCCCAAAAAGGAAAAGAACCTGAATCAACTGGTCTTCACCTGTGGACTTCCAAATGCTAAAAAGCAAGAAAGATATCCTCAAGTGGTAGATGCAAGGGGGAGGGATTTGTTTCTAAGCTCAAGGAGTCTAAATTCACTTTCTTGAACTCTTTTGGCTCTATTGCCTTTGCCACTATGAGCTTGCCCTCTACCTTCAGTGCCTTTTTATTTTTTTTTAAACAAATCTCATGAGATCACTAAGCTAATAGAAAGGATTTTTATTAAATCTGGCAACTCATAGTAGTGTCATAAGAGTGAAAAATATCAATTCACGAAGCATGGAAGTGAGGAAGAAGTGTGAGTTGGAAGCAATTACAAAATGTTAATTTGACAGCAAAGGCACAAATTTTGAAGGAAAGAACAATATAAGGCAGACAAACAGAAAAAGAAGAAAAAGCGAAGCATGAGCTTACCAAAGAGAGATCATACGAGACTTAGTTGGTAGCTTTCTCTAAAAAGATAACTCATTTTCTAGATAAAGGACATGCAAGAATGGAGACTATTCAAACTTCAATAAAGCATTGGTTATAATGTCACAGGGGAAATACTCAAAATGGAGAAAATCAGGATTAGCAGAGGGATTGAAAGCAGCTATGAAACCAACTAAGAGGCAACAGATTGCACTGGGGAGGGATGAATCAGTCTGGAAGGTAAAAATTGATTTGGGGAATAATTTTCTGTATTATTTAAATTGATAACCTCTGCATGACTTCTGGAGCACACCAATGTGATTTGCTGATGATACGATGTTGGAATGAACTGACATCTCATGGCAAAGCTGGCACATTAAGCAGCCAAAATTAGCTGTGGGGAGGCCCGGGGGATGGAGCTGAGCAGGGCCCTGGGCGGTAATTTGGGATTGCTGACGAAAAAACCTGCTGTGAGTTCACTGCTTGAAATGATGGCAGGAAAAGACTTGGGAGGACAGGCTGATCGTAAAATGGTTTCGAACCATCTGACTGAAGGTGCTGTCAAACCTGCAGAGCTGACAGTGAACGATGGACAAGACTTTCATGGGATGGGCACAGCCTGGAAAGCAGAAGGGAGCTCAAGTGCCACTGCAGTCTCTTGTGGTCAAGACAGAAAAAGGTATGGACTAGGGCTACTTGAACAATGCTAGTGGCTAGCCCAGTTTAGGAGAAGAAACTAAAATAGCTTTCTATGTTTTGTGTAGCAAAACAAAAGCTGAGAGGACACACAGCTTCTTATCTCTCAGAAAAATCCAGAGGTGGCTATTTAAACCAGTGTTAACATAAGCATGGCTAGATCTGTCTCCACCATAAATCAATTTAGCCTGAAGGCATGATGGTTTCTAAGAGGAGAGGTAGCAGACCCTTGCAGTAGGAATAAATGGGGACGTAATACATGCAGATTGGGAAAGCAGAGTTTACATCTTCTTTTCCCCATTGCAGCACCTCATTTTCCTTAAGTTGTGGAAACAGCAACACTGCTTCAGATTTCTGAAATACAGTGAAATTGTGACATGATTTTCTCCAAACATTTTTAAACAGAGAAGTTATTGCCTGTTTTAAACTCATGCTCTTGAAGACTCTTGAGAAAGTTTTCCTCCTGTAATTAAACTTGGATATTTAAGCCAAGGAAAAAAAAAGTATCAGTGTGAAGACACTCTCTTATGCTTCTATAAAAATGACTATATTGATACAATTAAGGCTGAGGCAATCTGCACTAGAAATTGCTTACACAACCACTCAAAGATGAGGAACATGCTGCTAATGGGGGAAAACCTCTCACAAAAGCATCACTCCCTTGCTGATCCCTCAGTCCCGAGCCTCCTGGGAGTCCTACAAATCACCATCCAACAGCAAACATGAGAACAAGACTGACAGTTGTACTAAGAACTGGAAAACTCAATACAGGTATTAGTCTTATGGAACAATATAATTTCTGCCCTCTCTAACCTTGCTGTGTTTCATGAGCTATAAAGGACCCTTATTTTCCTCCAGGAGATAAGATTCTTATCCCTTTGCCAACATTCCCACTACGCTATAGGCACCAGCCTATAGTATAATATTTTCCTTCAAGGATACTTTAACTGGTACACATCTAAGTGAACTTTCAGCAAATGCTTTTAACTTATATCTAACTTTGCAAAGGGCTTTTGCACCCAGAAACATACTACTATCTTCAACTATATTAGCTGGTTTAACAAAAGATGCTGCTTCTTGTGGCCAGCATCCTTTGACCATCAGACAGGATCGACAACAAGACTTTCAGGCTGCAGAAGGTGATCTCTCGGGGTATGCAAACTGAAGAAGTTGTAAGGTCATCCATCAAAGACGCAGAATATGGTTGGAGTTTTCTCATTTCTCAAAAAACGCCCAACTACTCAGTGGAGAAGTTTTGAAGTTCTAATCATCAGTTTTCCAGTAGTTCGGGTAGGCTTTCACAGCAAAAATTTCTTCTTCCCATTACAGAGCACAGTAACTCCTCTAATGCTGTCTGCATAAACAGAATTTAAAATAAACCAGTAACAAGTTAGACAGCTAACAACCAAACTTAAATCTAGTGTTTTGAACTTCATCTCTTGGGAAAGGTTTGGGTTGCTTTCCAATTACAGGAATAAAACACAGTAATAATCCTCCTAGGATGTGTAAGGCACAGCAGAAGCTTCGGATGCCAGCACTCATTTCCTGCTTTATTGCAGAGGAGTTGCTTCATTTCTTCTTGTTTATGAAATTTCCCCCCATACATTTTGACAGTTTCCTCATGACCAAATCTTCAGAGGAGCTGGCAAAAATGTTCTGGCTCAACAAATCACCCTCATGAAAAATGAAGTTTCAAAATAAATAAATAAATCCATTGCCATCCAAGAAAATGTCACCTTTGACAGGATGGTCAGATTTTCTGTTGATTAATGAAAAAATACTTCTAAAAAAATTCTGGGGATTTTCTGTCTTTAAAAACATACCCTGAACAATAGAAATTTGGGGTTGTTTCCGTCTTACACATTTGTATCCTGACAGAATCAAGGAAGGCCAAGAGAAGAAGGAGAAGCACAGACTAACTCTCTCCCTCTCTCTCACGCTGTGTTTCAAGGTGTTCTTGACAGGAGTTAGAGGAGGAACATTAATTATCAGTAACTTGTAAAGCTCTGAAATTTCCACCATTAAAAACCATGAAGGCACAGAATTAAATGGATCCCACTTATTACGCTGTCCATTTCCCAAGTGCTGAAAAGGCATGTAGAAAGGTAAGCAGCAAACCAAAAGACACCGAGGAATGCTTATTCATTTCAATAACAGCAAAGAGTAAAGAGGAGAGGGTGACCAACTCTAAAGTGCAAGGACACAGAAGATAACAGGAATGCGATGTCTGTAGAGACGGAAAACTCCAGTCCCTCCATTTCTCCTTCCCTTTCTGCATGCACACTTATATGCATTTAAATAAGATTCATCTAAGAACGCAGCAGTAGATGTAGATGTTAAGCTACAACAGAGTCCCCATGTCCTGGCTTAATTCAAAACACTATGACCTAGTGTGGTCCCTTGAAGGTTCATATAGGTACTACATTGCTACATACAGGGCAGAGTCACCTACTGGTGCTAAGTCCTGGGGATAGCTAGAAGAAATCTGCTTTTCTCCGTAGCATAGGTTAGGATTTTGTGACACATCATTTCCAAGTATGCTGTTTCACAAGGTTAAAACTGCTCAGTCACCCACCGGTTAAACCTGGGATCAATACTAAGAGGGATTTACTACCTGCCTCAGTGCATACATCTGCAGCGATCAAAGCTTATATTGGAAAATCTGGCACTTTAAGCAGCATTTTTCTTCTTTCCATTAAGGAAAGGAAATGCATTCATTTCAAGGATACAGCCTAGATGTGAACCACAGCTAATATCTACATCTTCATGTAAACATAAACAGCAATGAATACAACCAGTGGATATTTTCAAGATGGGTAGAATTAGTAAACTATAGAATAAACACCTATTTTTGTCTTCCTCCAAAATATCAAGTGTCAGTTCAAGTAGATATTTTCCCAGAAAATACCTTTTCTAGAAAACTTAGCCTGCTTTTTTAAAGTTTATTATGCAAGTGTACATATTTTTGTATTTAAATTTTGAAAGGTTTTGTTAGTTTGGTTTGGGTGCACAGATTGTTTGCAAGCAGCTGGAGATATTGGATAGCACAAATAATCAAAGCAAGGCAGATCAGTCAGTGCTCGTAGCACATGGATTGCCACCTTATAACTTCTCTTATTTGACAGCTGACACAGACTCCTGTCCCCCACAAGGCTGGACCGAGAGGCAAAGCCTGCTCAGAAACCCCACATTGCTGCTAATACAATGCTTCATGCAACCAGGCTGCAAATCACAGGACAGACCTGTGCTTCTCAAAAATAATGGGAAAAAATAGGAAGAGCTTAGTAAGCAAGCGTCCCTGCAGCCAGAATATTATGCACCCGAGCTCTTGGGCTCAGTGTTCAGTGAAGTGAATGTTTTGCTTTTTGCAAACGTGCTTTTATATTTGCTTACTTCCCACTATTTCAGAGAAAATTCCTGCTACTCAAAGTGCTTGCTAGAGTATGGAAGGCAAACACAAAGAACAGATGCAAAGGGAAGGGAGTATATGCCCAACATGGATGCTGTATGAAATTCATGCTTTCAAAAGAGCTCAGCTGCTCTTCTCAGGAGGAATTGCAGGGAGCTGAGTCCCTTTGGAAATTTGGCTCCTGAAGCCACAGTAATATAAAAAAAAAAAAGAAGCATATTTTCTCCTGTGCTTTTTTTATTACTGATTTCATAGGAAACACATTTAGGCCAATTTGGACTGTTCCCCCCCTCACTCCCCCAATTCCTACACTTTCTCTTGCTGTCTAAAGATCTATGGCACCAGAAGGAATTTTTCCATTGATGGCAACTTGGGTCTGGATTGGGCTTTCCATTTTCATCTCTCTCTGCTATTCTCTTCCCAGGGAAATACAAAGCCTTAAATTTTCAGTTAAGTCAGGCATATAAGCAAGGTTGTAAACAAGGGAATGAACAGATTCCCCCCCACTTTTCTACCAAGAGATTACATAAGAACTCCATCCCTTTGCCTGGAAAAGGTGGTTCACTACCTCTAATGGGTCTCAGTGGATTGATGAGGGAAAGTCAGGAAAAGACCCTAAAATGGCTGACCAAAACCTTCCTACAGTTAGTTTAACCAGTGTGGTCCTCTGCAGATGGAGGAGAAGGTCTTCACTGAGACTTTAACTAACTTCCTGCTCCAAATCACTCTTAAGAGTTACATTTCTCTGCCCAAAGTACAAATTAACATGCTGAAAAGACTGACTCTGATGGGATGGAAACACCAGGATTATCTACCAAGCCCCAAACACTCTTCCTCAACACGTATTTGCAAACTGGCAGTTGCATAACAGCAAAAGGAGCCCTGAGAAGTGCATGTATGATAATCACAGCATAATCACTGCTGATGAAACTTGATGTTCTTCCATAATCGCTGTAATTTTAAGTGGATTGAGTGCCATTTAAGTGACAAGAGTGTTATGATGGATGAAATATATGCTTCCAAAGTTATATCAGCTTCTTTGACATTCATGGCATGGAATGCTTAGTGGCATTTAATGTTTGTAAATCTTTAGAAATAAGTTAAATATGTTAATTACCACTGGAAAAATCTCTCAAACTGAAGTACTCAATGACTGTATCACAGTTGTCATTAGTGTTATATTCTCTTCTTCCTATCCACTAAGTAAGCATGACATATCGCGTCAGTGATTACACTCAGGATTTGCATTTATTTTGATCTGTTAGTCCTTCTAGGTAAATCAGTAAGCTGGCACCCAGCTTGCACTGGCTGCTTTCCCCTCGCCCATATTTTGGGCACCCTGACCTGCTGGCACTGCTCCTGACTTAATCTGAGTGGGCTTGCAGCTGTGCAAGGTGCCGTGTGCTCCCACCCTCATCCTCTCGCACACGTGGGCTGAGCACAGCAGACAGCAGGTTTCAGCAGAGACCCACAGAAAAGCAGCCCCAGCTTTGCTGCTGTGCCAGCCCACCCAGCGAGCAGGACACAGAGCAAGCCCAGCGTTTCCATCCCCTCTCCCAGATGCATCAGATCATCTCTGGCTGTCACATGGGACAAGGATCCGGGACCAAACCCGGCAAAATGTCTAAACTGCTTTAATCCAAGCTCAAAAAAACAGGATCAAGAATGGGGGGACACTGAGTGTTATCTGATGGCAGCCTGCAACATATCATAGTCAAAACAGGTGACAGGACGAGGCTGGTATTACCAATGGCACCATTTTCCGGCATACAGGCCACAAAGCAGCTTGCTGGAGAGAAACCATCTGCTAGCCATCCCTCAAGGGAAGCACTCCCCATTTCTGTGCCCCTCCCGCTGCAAACTCTAGACAACAGATTTTACACCCCAAAACCATTTCCTGCCTAGAAACAAAAATCAAATTTCTTTGAATGTAACATGAGATAGTTGCTCTGAACCAGGAACAGAAGTTATCAGGACAGGACAAGCGATCAGGGTATGAAATAACTCAGCAACATATTCATTTCTTGGCATCTTGGCAACAATTTCAAAAATTATCCAGGTGAGATTCCTGTAAGAATTGCAGGCAATGAACAACAGCAATGGTAGGTCAAGGCAATTGACTTCTTTACAACTTAAAAAATCCTGTCTGAAAATGACTTGGGATATTACTTAAGCATTTTAAAAACAGGTAAGATATCAAAATGAAGCAGAACGTTTTGTAGGTTAAGCCTTCACAGACCCTCGGTGATTACTTTCCCTCCCCTCATTACTGTCTTCTTTAGAAGGCAAAATTACTTCATTTTACAAAACTGGCACCCCCAACTTCTTATTTTCAAGTAAAGGCAAAGAGAGTTAAGGGTGCATATGCATGACACTTCTGCAAGAAGCACAGGGTATCTGATTGGCAGGTCAGGCTGCTAATTCAACCCTTCCTTTCCTCAAGCTTTCAAGAAATTATCCTCAACAATAAGGCCCCAAACAGCCCCACTCTGCTAACAGGGTGAGGAAAGTCTGGATAGAAAACCATAATCCATTTTAAGCAGCACATTGGGCACTGACCAGAAACACAGCTTGCCAAAGCCAGCCCTTAGCACTGTCGCACAAAGTGACCTGAAACTCATGAAATGAGCTATTAATAAGTTAATGCACTTATTATTTGCTCCGTTGTCATAACTGTCATAAGTTGTTAATTGCAAATTACAAGCTGCAATTCTGATTTTTACAATTTGATCTTAAAGTCCCACTAGCCAGCAGCCTCATTAAATTTAGGGAGGCTCTAGGCAGGCAGAAGAGCCCAGCTACCTGGCCTGAATCAGGGACAAGGCCTCTGATGCAGGAAAGGGACTAAAAAGCATCCTAGACTGGCAATGAAAAGCATGTGCTTCACCTTGAACACAAGCCTATTCCTAATTTTAAGTACACGCTCAAGTGCTATGCCGAATAAAAGTCTAAAATCCCATCCTGCAAACTCTTAGGCATGTCACATTAAAGCAGCTTCATTGACATTGAGAGGAATTTTGTAACTCGAGGTAAACTATTCATGAGGATGTTTGCAGGATTGGGTCCTACCCAATTCCAGACCAATGAGAGATTCGTAATGCTGATATTGCCTTCAGAATATTTCCCTTGTAGGTTGAGCCCATTTCCATCAGATATAGACTACATTTTACGAGGAAAGTATTGGCAACTTTGATATGAAGAAAAATCCTCTGGGCTGTATCGTTCCCTGTAATAAAATAAACTAAGATAGAAGCGAAATGGAAACCTGGAATAAGTAATGTAACCGAGCTGCATCATAAAAGCTATTTACAGGCTTGAAATAATCAGATCAAAGTGTAAGTCAAAAAGTTTTGCAGTTAAAGGCACAGATTTCTAAACCAGCTCAACACAGGAGTCGAAGAGAGGTTCCTAAATGAGCTCAGTCCCCACTTGAAGCTCATGTAGCTTGATACTTGGTCCTCGCAGTTCCTGGTGCTCGGCATGGCGGCTGCTCAATGCTGAGCACTTCTGAAGACCCAAAGGGGTCCGAAATGGCAGTCTACTGCCATTTATTCCCTCTGTCCTTCAGGTACAGTATCACTCTGCACGGCAGGCAGGCAGGCAGTCATATTTGCCTGTGTTGGAGCTAATAGAAAAGAATAACGTTCATGTTGGTTGTCACCACTAATGCGACCCTGTCTTCATTTGTGCCCCTAACCCAAATCTATGGACTATTCTGTCTGCCCTTTCTAAGGCTGAAGCAGCAACTTCATTCACTCCATCCAGCAAGCAATAAACCACCAGCTCAGAAATGGGTTTAATAACATTTAACAGGAATACCAGCTGAATAACCAGCCCTTTGATGATTATTACTTGAACACACACTCCTGATCCAACGTATTTCTGGGATCGCAGTGAAGAAATTGTTCCCACACCTCATACTGTTTAGTAGTTACACTAAAAATGATAAAAGTACTTGCAAGACAGAGGGCTCGTGGAACTGCTTATGTGGTCCATGTGTGTTCACCACGGCATTGTAGGGCAGAAAATTCTCAGGTGAGAAGGTGCACTTAAATTGGACCAGAAGCCTGACTGTGCCACATTATTTTCACTAGAAGCATAAGGAAGAATCTCACTAGCGTAACAGGAACAGAAATTATCCTTTACAAAGATAACCAAACTGGCTGAAATATAGGTAAGGCAATACATCATACACGAAACACAGCACCGCGTGTCCGCACCAAAGTCAGGAAAATTCCTTTTAGGACTGGAAATCTCAGGCTTTACCCTCCAAACCACACCATGAGCCCTTCCCATTCAAATCCAGTAATCAAATTAGGAAATCAGAAGAAAATATTTGAAGCAAAACTACTGGATACACACGCGCTCAACCTGTGCACATTAAAGTAGTCCCCCTTCCTGAGCGTGCAGACCTGCCCCATACATGTCACCACTGCTTGAAGTTTGAGAATTTTCCAGCTTGTCTTGTGAGTGAGGCTGGCTTGCACTGCACTCCAGCTGGAGAAAAACCTGTGCTTTCATTTAGTGAAAAAATACCACAGTTGCAAAATTTGCTTTTGTGGCAGGGAAAAAAGGAGAGTCCTTTCGAAAGCTTTCATTACAAGATGTGAGGTAGAGCCCCCTGAGCTGGCACCAGCCTCCTAATTAATCAGTGTAAGGATTGTGGAAATCCTGGCAGAAGTCCCCACTCTGCCCGGCTTGCCCCTGGAGCTTTTGACCTGGAAATGGAAAATAATCTGAATTTTGTTGGTTCCCTCTCCAGTCAGGTGAACTCAGAATAATCAAGCCTTTTTTAAAGTCTATTTAAAAATGTTGCACACAAACCATGCACACACACACAATATAGTTTCTACCTCAAAACCACAGAGACTAGTTTTCAGGATAGTGCTTTGGGGCTGAATCCTGTAAAATCAAGCAAGGAAAGAGAGAGGAAGAAAGCGGGAGAGATAGCTTGTAAAGAAAGTGTTTTCTGAGCAGGAAATCAAGACTCCAACCTGGGTATGTTGTTTATTGGTCTCCTGTGTCCGGGTAGCTAATGAAGAGCTTTCTGAAAGCAGCAGAGCGTTGAAACATCATATGCACTCAAAACTTTAATTTCGCATTTTAAAACTTTCCTGAAATAGGGCGTCATTGTATAAACAATATAAATCAAAGTAATTTCTTTCAAATGGGAATTTTCTTCTGGATTTCCTACGCTACTTACAAAAAAAAGACGTATCTTTCAAACCTGCCTCGAATGTTTTCTGTTTTGGGATAAAGCCACATTAAGGCAACCATTTATATATATCCGCCCATATAACTGCTCTCTGGAATTCAATTTAATTTCTGCCCTCACTTTTAATAACTCTTTAGATAACAGAAAAAGTTTCTCATTTCAACTGCGCCTCACTTTAGAGTCGCATTATTTCCTCCTGGCCATTAGACCGGCTTGGTTTTAATATACTGCTACTTTTCAACTGCCTTTCTGGGCCTCGGGCTTTGGGAAAATTTGGCTGTGATTAACAATATGCTGTTCGCTTGCCCTCTACCCTTGGATGTGTCGAGCTCAGATTTTTTGTTTCCACTCTTTACTGTACTTTGGGTGCTTTTTAAAAAATTTTTTAGTACGTCACCTAACTCTGGTCCAAATGCTACAATACTTTACAAACCTAAAAAGCAGTTGGTTTATTTTTCACTGTGAGGTACACTTCACCCTTTGAGATTATTAAACATGGTGGCTGTCGTGTGTTTTAGACAATGCAGTATTCAACAAAGTCAGAAGATTTTTCCAAGACAGACCAAACTCATATTGGCCAGCTCTCACAGCCTCCAGCACTTCTTGTGAAAATGAGCAATGGCGATCCTTGCCACCTCCAACAAAACGTATTTTTATCAGCCTTTTCAAAGGCAGATCCATAGCACCGGCCCTGTAATTTCAGGGAGAAAAAAATTAATCAAAGGGAAGGGGCATGCAAACCAGGAGACTGGAGCCATGGACACCACCAGGAGAAATCCAGATTGCCGAAACCAAAGTGGGGGCTTTGCTTAGGGCATAGTTTTTGGGGAGAGGAGCTGCTCCCTCTGAACCTTTCCACCTCTACAGCACGCACTGGCGGGACGCCACTGCTGCTGATGATGATGATTTTGCTTCTTGGCTGAGCAGACCTCAGCTTTCAATAAACCCGTCTGACTTCAAGTGACATCCAGTACAAACCTCTTTTTCCTCCTTTTTTTCTCTTCCCCTTTCTCCTTTGCCCATAAATCAAAGAAGAAAGGATCAAATGGACAAAACAACAAAACGGTAAAGTGCTCACTTCAGGGTTGTAGCCAATCTAATTAATTTTTCATTTAGGTCTGATGTATTAGAGGCCAATCAATCAAGGATTATGTTTACAGAGTTGTAGAAAGAGAGGAGACCGAGTCCTCATTTGTTGTCTGGGCTGTCCAAATTAGTCAGTTAAATGATCCTGGGGGAGATCATAAAGGATATGAATAGGTTCTTGTAAGTACCTTTCTTTTAATTACAGACCAAACAGTCAACACTTCCCACAGTCCTTGACTTCCCGCCTGAAGGGCAGAGCTGGCTTCTTGGAAGCCAGATGGACAGTGACTTCTGCCACCCACCTTTGGGACAGCGCAGAGTTTCTTCATCTCTGAAAGCATCAAAGCAGCCCATTGGGCTCAGGATACCTATCCAGCAGGAGCATGCAGTAGCTGGCACCCAGCGGGTCCCACCAGACTCAACAGGCTCCAGTCTTTCTTAATTCTTAGGGAGCAGAAAAAGGAGTATATATCTGCGATTAGACCTCATTTTCAGGACCGTCTGTATTTCCAGAAGAGTACAAAGAGGTTTTAGGGAAATCAGAGTCAAATCTGGCTGTGCAGAATTTTCACTTTTGACTTTAAAGCCCTTTTTGGGGGTGATTTAGCAGATCATGCCCACAACAGTCACACAAGTGCTTTGCTATTGCAGCTTCCACTGCTTGACTTTAAATTACAGCATCAACAGAGGCCTTCTGGGCTTATTTCCCCAAACGTGCATGACTTTTGCGAGGTACCTGTTTTGTCTTTTATAATTAGCCAGGCTACACAGACAGTGTATGGCTCTTACAATATTAATGGTCCTTAATAGCAAAGAGTCAATGCGGTGACAACTAAGTAGATAGATGGCTTCAAATGACCTGATAAACACAGGAGGAAGATGAGAGAGAGAGTCACTCAGTCAGTCTGGCATGACCTTTTCCTACAGTCGTTTCACATGGCAAGTTCCCAAGGACCTTTTTAGACCTGAGATGACCAGCACTGAAAAGTGAATTTCCATGTTCAAGAGCCAAGCAGGATTCCAAGGGCTCCCACTGACATACACTGCTTGGTGGGGGCAGTACAGAGTAAATCCAAAGGCAGCTCCTATGCCCTGCAACGCAAGTGCTGAAATGCAGACCTAGTGCCTACGACATCCACTTTACATGACAGATGCCAGACACAATAACTAGAGCTTTCTGCTGTAATTGCTCAGGACAGAAGCAGTTCTGATGGTTCCAAATATTTCAAACTCTTTATAACATTATGACTTTGAAATTTCAGCAAATTACTCCATAAAAATCTCAAATTAGCAAAAAGCTCAGTATAGTAACACAACAGGGGCCCAAAATGCTATTCCTTAAGCTTTCTCTTCACCTGCTGCAGCAATGTACTTGCTTGCTACACAATGTATTTCCATTTCTGTAAATTCACGGAAGTCTATCGTTTTGTGTATGAGATACGCTCAGTATCTCAGGGAACTGAGGGCACAAGGAGCAATAAATAACACAGAAACAGAGAGAGGACTGGGCCTTTTTTTCATACAATGGATTTCTATATTTGAGAACAGAGCTTGAGAGCACTCAGATTCGGCTTTCATTACAAGCTCACTGACTAGCCAGTCAATAGCTGAAGGCAGCAATAGCCTCAGACAGCTGCATCCCCATGCCACCCAAAACATGCACAGATATCTTTCAGATATACTGGCACAGAGTGCCATCCCAACAGCCATCCTGTCCCAGCCTTGTCAGACTGGAGCCCTGTCGTCTTTTGCAAGGCAGAATCTAATCTAAATCAGTTCAAGCTGACGCAGAGCAGCTTTCATGTAGATAAACCCTAGCTTCAGAGGGACTAAAGCTCTTACAGACAATGTCTAGGCGCCTAACTGCTCTAAGTAACGTGGAAAATAAGTGGTGACATTTTCTCAAATGACCATTTTTATTGTATCCAAATCAGCTTTTCCAGCAAGGTACCTGTACTTGCTGTAAAAAAGATTATTTACATTCTTTGAAAATATGGTCAACTATAATCATTGAAGTCAAGCTGCGTTGAAAATCCAATGCCTACAGACACACCAAAACCATAAAATTCTCAACACTGGAGTTGACAAAACCAGACTTAAACCAGAAAAATCCATTTAAGAACTTCCGTACTCACATACTACAGTGATGCGCGGCACCAACATCACAGGTCAAAACACACATCTTGATTTTAAAAAAATTGCTTTGGATCAGTGGATGACATGCTCCTGTGTTTTGTGCAACTAGTTATTTCCATGTCTAGCAAATAAAAATTGAATTTAGGCAAAGCCTGCCTCTGTTGTCCTTGTGGGGGATGTCAGCTGGCCTTTACTGACAATTAGCCCAGGGAGGCAGATGGGGAATCGCTGTAATTATTGCAGCAGGACAAGGTAGGAAAGGTTGGGGCCTGAGTCCACTCAGAAGGGAATAGGTAAAAATTACTTGTTGTTCTTGAAGGGATGGTGATGCAGTGGCAGAAGGCATTTATCCAGGGCTTGCAATGTTTTTGTTGTCAGTTTTTTTCCGTTTTGCTGATTTATTTTTTTTTCTTTTGTGCAAAGGTGCCTTGCCACTTTAGGTAAAGGTGCAGTAAACACACCAGCTAGTCCCAGCTCTCGGGGCCAAGTTGTATTTGTGCCCTAAAACTGGACCTTGTGTGACATAAGAGCATTTGCTGGTAGACTCATCAATATCTAGGCTAGCACAATACATACTTAAAGCTTCTATTGTTTTAATGTGAATATTACAAACTAGAGATGGATGAACCTCTGGTACTGTATTTCTGCAAACCACAGGAGACCTAGCCTCATAAATCACACCAAATGAACTCCTGAGACATTTAAGCAACCAAAGGGAAGAGGAACAGCTTTTCCTTGCCTCCTAGGCACTAGCCACCAGCAAAAGCCCTTTGAGCCCTTTGGTAGTTAGCTTTCCTTGGTGGCCAGTGCTGGGAAATGAGGAGTCGGGTAATTCGACCCCACTCCAGGGGCTGTCATGAAGCATGGTGCGGTTTTCCTCCACTAAATGCATGTGATGAACCTGATCTACAGGCAGGAATAATGGCTCTGTGGCAGATGGGAATGTCTTTTGGGGTTACGCAGGTGCATCCGCACAAACATTTGTCTGGCAGGGCAAAAACGTGAATCCGCAGTTCCTCTGTGCAAGGTGGTGGGTGCTCAAAATCATGCCAATGGAGAGCTGTAACATGATGCTGTGTGCTTTGGTGTCTGCCGTAATAGGATTCACGATGAGATGGGTGGCTATCAGTCCCCAAAGCCATAATAGAAATCCCTATGGGCTCTAATGAGCAATCCTCTTCCAGTCACATTAGAGTTGTAATGCTGTATATGGGATTTAGCCTTTTAATTACCAGTCTGGAATAAAGCTTTAATCCAGTGTTCATGTTCCTCAAAGGAAACTGCTTTTGAAGTGACATAAATCCAAACTGTTGGGCTGAGAAAGTTACTTTAATCCTTGATCATTTATACTACCCTTTTTTTAAATAAGACAAACAAATTGATTAAAATAAAGCACTTAAAAAAAAAAAAGAGAACAAGATGGCAGAGTATTAACTCCCTCCCATTTGTGAAGCTATTGATCAAAAATGCTAAGGTGCCAGTAAAAAGTCAATCCAGCCCTTCCTGGCAAGAGCTGTCAGCAATGTCTTAAAAAACAGTGGTTTCTTATCTTTGCACTTGGGACCATGCAGGATGGGAACTAAATGCAGTTGTCAAGCTAAGTGCTTCCTTCTCCTTGCTTTTCTCAGTCCCCCACCTACCATCTGTTCTGGAAGAACAGTTGGGAATTTCCCACCAAATCTTTCCAGCAACTACCCAGATCCCTCCCTGCCTTGCAGTCGTTTTTGCTGGGGGGAACATCAGGGCAACAGAGGCAAGCTTTGCCTATACTCAATTCTTATTTACTAGACACTGAACACAGGAGCATGTCATCTACTTATCCAAAGCAATGTTTTCTGCCTTACTCTCTCGCAATTTTTTTGCAGGCTGGCCTGCAACTCACCAAGTCTCTTGCTCCTGGAGTGCCAAGAAGACCTGAAGAAGGCCGGCGCAGGGAAGCATAGTCAGGGACAATGCATCAGGTGTGCTCAAACATCAGGTGGTGTGCCACGAAGCCTGAAGAATAGGCGCAATGATGTGGCAGTTGTCATGTGAAAGATGACAAGAAGCCGATGGAGGTGGACCCTCCAGAAGATGAGTTTGAACCTATGAAGGTTACTGACCTCCAACAAAGGTGGCAGCGCACACAAGGGAGGTATTAGCACAGCAGGCCTGCCCATGTCTCCTGGCCATCAATAAAAGAACTGTGGAGTTTCAAGTGTTGCTTGAATCCTTCTTCCCAATCCTGCACTGCCCCCCTCCCTTGCCCTGGAGCCTCCAGAGGTGGTTCCTCTTCTGCATGGAGTCCTGAGGGAGAGGGGAGGAGAGGGCCTGACTTCCCTGGGCTGTTGCATGGGGGTGAGAGTACAAGCCCATCACAGGGCCACCAAGGCCATTGAGGACCTGGAGGTAGGTTTTATGCCATCTGAGGCCAAGAAGCTTCATGGGGGATTGCTGCCTTCAGCTACCAAATGCATGGCTGAAGATGGACTCAGATCCCCTCACCACCCCACAATGGTGCACAAAGAATACTGCCAGCTCAATCAAAGAAGCTATATAGAAATGAAAGACAAAGAGGAGAAAAGGACACAATAAACTCTCTCTGCTACACGTTCATGGCTGCAAGCCCCAACAGCATCCCCACCCCCAGGACACACAGCCTTCCTAAGCTCCTTAACCAACAAATGCAGAATTAGCACTAATGTTGCAATGAGACAGGAATACAAATCTTGCTGATTTTTAAAATTCAGTTTGAAGTATAATCATCAGCTTTGGGCCCTCCAAGGAGCTGAGGAGTGGGCTTGCTTTGAGAGACATCCTTTACTCTTGGTCCACATCTGAAAGTCACTCCTTGCAACCATGAGGCCCAGGAACTTATTCTTCTTGAGAATAAACAAACGTTAAAGGCTCATTTCTGAAAAAAATGAATTTTTCACACTGGCCACATCAGCACGTCAAGCAGGTCGTATGCATCTGGGAGGAGAGCTGATTGACATTTCTGACAGAGGACCTTACGCAGCTGCCCAGACTTGGTATGTCAGAGTTCTTTAGTTATGATTTTAAGTAGAAACCTGTAAAACTTTATTTCTCATAACAGCATCTGACACCATACAAAGCTAAATTGTTTCTGTATGCATTTGCCTACCACTCTTTCATCATGACTGTTCAATCCATATGAAAGCGGAACAAGAAGGAAAAAATGCCACGGAGATGAAAGGAAGAAGGAAACCCATTCCACGGTGTGATAACCCACTTCAATATTCAATATAGAAAAGAAATTGCTACCCACCAAGAGCAGATGTTCCTTACAGTTCATAAGCACCCATCAAACACCAAGTCCCTGGTCATACACACACTTCCTTACGGCTTTGATCTCCAATGTTACCCATGTGAGTAATTTCAGTTACTTATAATACAACCTATAAACAGGCACCTGTTGTTATTTGAATTAGAGCAGCACACAGATTCCAGGTAGGGATTGGGGCTCAACTCTACTAAGGTATGTATAAGGCACCTGCACACACACAGAAAAATGGACTGACTTCCAAAAGCTGTAAGCTACAGTTTTTTTCTTTCAGTTCCCATAGCAAAATGGACTTCATCTCATATGTCACAGGCTCACCCACCCTAAACAAGTTCGGAGGACCTTGTCTCCAATGCTACTTGAAATAGTCAAGTAAACTGAAAGGCCTTAAAAACACCTTCAAGACCCTGCATAGGATTTCCCAAAGAACCTGATTCACACACAACCTACTGTGTCATCTGGCTGTGGTTCTCTATTACTAACGCTTATTTGAAAACAAGTCCTGATTTTAATTAAACTGGATATCACATAACATATCTGGGTGCCAGCCACTGTATACTTCATGACTGAATGACTACCCATTTAGTAAGGTAATGAAATAACTGAGTTTTTGCAACTGCTCAGCAGTACCACTACCGCCAGGGAAGTCCAAAGGACCGAAAGTGCAGCAGCTCCTAATATCCGGTCTGTGTCTAAATGAGAGCTGAGCTCCCAAATGGCCAGACCCTGTCAGGACCACCAAATTTATCTTGAATTCTGACCCAGACTATATGAGAAAAGCTGAACTCCATTAAGCTAAACACATGTATTTCATAGTCTTGTGCTTTATACATTTTTTCAATAGCAGAAGCAGCCTCTTCTATTACTAATACAGTTTTCAAAGCCAGCTTTTAAGGAATGAGAATTTGGACAAAGGAAGCACGTTTCAAGCAGTTCACCATATGTAACCTGTCATCAGAAGTGATGGATTAACCAGAACATGCATTTTCTTTGACAGCATAGCTTGAAGGGCTTGGTGAGCCAAAGTTCTTTTCCCCTCAATCATGATGGCCTCCATGAGATTTCTTTTTTCTTCCCTCAGCCACATTTACAATGTGCCTCTCAAACTCCACTGCAACTTCCATGCACCCAGTGGATTGCTGTTGTCCTCCCAGTCTGAAATCCATCCACTCCCAATGGCCAAACTAATTCGTGCCACCACCTAAACCTGCATATTGTTCATCCAGGTTTGGTGGTATCAACACACTGTTTTTCTGTCTGATGTCTTAAAGGATATGGTGAAGGACTGTCATTGTAAGACTATACCTCTATCCACATCCCATGTCAGAAGGCTTTCCTGCTCCTGAACAGCAAGAAAGTTTCAGACATAATTAACGATCTGAGGCCATCCATTATTTTAACAAGTCTGCTGAAAAGCACTGTTCCCTGATAAAAGGCACGTGGAAGACAGTAGCCCTCATTATCTCCCAAACCGAAGCAAGCTGCAGAAGGGGAGGGAAAAAAAATCCTTTCACAAAAAACAGAGAGAAGATGTAGACTGCCTCTGATGTCATGTTTTAATCCTGTGAAGACAGAGGCGATGGTAATGTTGCCATTTTCCCAGCGATGACAGATGGTGGAGACTCCTCTCACTGCGATGTTAAAGGTGGCATAGTACCTGAAGCTACAGGCTTTGACAATCTCCATCCCTTTGCAAAAGTCATCTTCAGAGGAGAGAAAGTTTGAACAAGAAGCACATGGGCTCACTGTCAGCAGCAGAATTAATTGCCCTTAGTAAGACTGACTCCCTCCTCTTCGCTCCTGCTCTGTATCAAAGACACATGTCAAGCTTTCCCCTCTGAAAGCACTTTTGCAAAGAGATGAGGGAATTATTCTTAGCTAGGCCAGCGTGCACAGCAGGTCTTTAGGGAAAAGGGGCCTAAACCACAGCCAGGCACAACGCAGGACACAGCATCACTGCTCACCATCCCCAGCTGCCTAGCGAGGCTCCCGCTGAGTGTCTGCCACCAAAACGTAGGGCAGGCAAAGCTCTGCCAAAAAATAATGAAAGTGCTGGCTGTGACTGCATAACTTCAGATCCCCTATGCAGAAGAGGAGGAGATAAGGCAGACTGTGAGAAATATCCTTGGGAATATACAGAAAGGAGGGAGTCCAGTGAGGAAAAACAAAGACAGAAGCAAACAGCAGCATTAACAGACTCAAAGAGCTGGAAAGACTGCAGATGGTGACCAGAAGAAAGCCCCAGAAATCTGTGAACAGGCAGCATTTAAACAACTGGACTCAGGGTGGACCTCTGAAGTTTAACACTTCTGGCATCCCAATACCATCAGACATCTGGCCAGAGGATTAGAGAGATTATTGAGCTATGCAAAACTCAGCAGCAACACATATGGGTGCAGTAGAACTAGTCTGTTAGCAACCAAGATAAATACAGGCCATACTCCCCACATGACCCATGCTGGTAGAATCCCTTCAACAGCCCTCTAAGGTGGGCTTAAATGCTTTGGCAGCCAAGAAAGGTCTCTATCAACCTTGCCTAGCGAACCCTAAATGTCATGTGCTGCATCCTAAACAAAGCAGCTGGGAAGGAGGCCAGGGGTAAGGGCTGAAGAAGGCTCCTGAGTTGGTTGCAGGTGCAATGAAAGGAATTAATAAGCCAAAATTAATAAGATCAAATGCCTGTTTTGTTCGCAGCAGATTTGCAGCGGGACTCAACCCAAGAAAGTCCTCAAAATGGCTGCCAGTGTGCCCAGGGTAATTGTGCCGGACTGATTACTGGCTGAAAGGTTAGCTAAGCAAGAGTAGCTCTGAGTGGAAGCACAAAAAGAACATGTTACAGAGGTCATAAAAGCACTAAACCTATTATCTCAGTATGTAATAAACATAATCCAAAGCAAAGAGATTATAATGCGTAAAAGGAGCAGAAAATCCTGATATGCCAAGTTATTTTCAGCTAATCTGCATTAATACGGTAAACCAGCACATTAGCACATAGGATTAAAGTGGAACCCCAAAGCCAGGCAGTTGGAAATGTTTTGTTTCAAGAGCAAAGATGATTGTTTCCAGCATCAGAGGAGCAAACACAGTACAGGCTACTGAGGTAGCATCCTGCACTCCTACATCTGAGGCAACAAATTGTCTAAAATGTCTTGGGTACTCTTCTCAGCTGCATGTTGAGTAAAGCGGGATAAGCGCAGAAGATAATTATATGAACCATCTAGACAGGGAGGCTTGCAAATAAACTCATCTATAGTCCTGACCTCTCTTGTTCACTCCAAAAGCTTTCGCGCTGTCAGCATGGCTTGCTCAAGGCCCTGCCCCTAGCCATGCCTAGTCCTAGCACTTCTTCATTTTGGCAGCCAAAGGACAGGGAAAAGACAGGGAAGGGATACGGTGAAGCTGGATTAGAAATCAGCACAGTGAGAACCCCCCCGTTTCCGTTCCTAACCAACGGGAGTCAGGTACCGAAGTGCCAGAGCACCCTTTTCTCAGCTTGCAAGCTATGCACCAAGGTACCAAAGTATAGCAGAAAGCATTCAACAGACCTTCTCCCCCTGATGTCTACCCAACAATACAGCATCTCCAGCAGTAACCTCCAGCAAGGAACAGGCAAGTTAACAGCCAAGAATTCCCTGGATTATTGACCGTGGATCCTACTCTTCCTCCTGCAAAGTCCCACATGAAATTCAGGCTCTGTAAAGAAAAAACAAGTACTAAAATATTTGTTATGCAAACAAGATTAACAGAGAATATGACAGGTCTGAGAATGCTCTGGCTGCATGAAGCTAGAAAAATTTACTTAATTCATTTAGGGTTTCACCATTCAAGTGTGTTATTTTGATTTCACTCCTATTAGGCACTTAGACAACTTGACAACATTAGTATCTGTTCATCCATCCTCCCTAAGTATACAAAGAACTGAAGTTATTCTTGCTATAAAGACAGGAAAACAAGCGTATCACAGACAGTTTTGCACGCAGATCCTACAGATTGCAGCCTGAGTAGTTTATGAACCAGCTCTGGGCTTTATAATCACTGTCTGGATTCATCTGTTACCACTTAGAGTTTGTACTCTGGGAATGTATAGATCCCTTTCTGCTCTTTTGGACTCACCTGCTTCTATGTAAACTTACAATATTTATTTTTTATGTTGCCTCAAGGGGACGTGCATGATGTCAAGAAGTCTGCTCTTTGATGGTTATTCGATAGGCACACAGGAACTTAGGTCAATAAACGATATATTATTTCATTGAGCCTGGTATACAAAGGAAATACCATTTATACTATGCATTATATTAAGCAGATGTTCCTTTTAATTAACCAAGATATACAGCCTGGCCATAGCTCCTATCCCACATGTGACAATAAATAACTGGTGAAACTGTAAGTTGGAGGGGAGTTCTGCTAAAGATGAGGACCACTTCAATGTTCCTGAATCATATCCTATGTAAAATCTAAAAGCGAGGACACGTGCAAAACTGCAATATAAA
Organism: Balaeniceps rex; assembly: GCA_013401315.1. NCBI lineage: Eukaryota > Metazoa > Chordata > Aves > Pelecaniformes > Balaenicipitidae > Balaeniceps > Balaeniceps rex. The sequence goes on from VYZW01022985.1 coordinate 58,206, forward strand.
GTCCCCCAAGTCTTCACTCCAAAATCACTTGTGGAGTTTTCATTCCAGTAAGCAAATGAAGTGCTATTGATTGGGCTGGTTTGAGTTTTGTTTTGTTCCTGGGACTGTATCAGACTTTTCTTCCTCAAAGGGAATGCTGAAGCTTTTCAAAACAGCTGGGAGGATTTCATTATCAGAATACCCTGTGGCAGGAGGACCTGAAACAAATCAGCTCCTTGCTCCCTGCTTGTTTTGACCCCTTTGCACAGTACACAGCCTGGAATAGCAAAAAAAGATCTCCAGCAGATAGAGACAGAGGCTGCAAAGGTTTTCTCCCACATAAAAAAAAAAGAAGAAAACAGTAAAAACTCCTACGTGCCCGTGGATGAGCCTCAATGTGGCACAAGGCATGACACCGTGAGAAGGTAAATGGATACATACAGTAGGTATCCACCATGTCCTGGGGAAAATCCCATTCCCCTGCAATTAGGTGGGCTCTCAGTGCCATGCAGAGTTTTTGATGCTGTTTTTCTTACTCTGTGCTGAAATAAATGTGTTGGTCTACAGGCAGATGCAAGAAACGGGAACAAGGAGGTCTCTGAATGCGGCCTTTGTGGCATTCTGCCTAATGATTCACCTGTCTATTAGTCACCTAATTTCACAGTTCATAAACTTTAAAGGTTTCAGTTATGAACGGGTCCAGTGGTCCTGGGATAAGAAAGTACTCATCTTCCACAAAGAAAAAGAAAATAGGTTTATGTGAAGCTGCTTTCAGCTGGTTTTAGTTCTCAAATGTAGGTATGTGTGAGAAGAGAGGAAACTCATTCAAGAAACCCCATCAGCCCCAACACTCTGCCTTCCAAAATGGAGAGACGTCTGCCTGCATCAGCTTGCTTGCTTGCTAAGAGAACCCATGTGTCCATTTTCATACACTTTCATAATAAAGTTGTCTTTTCTTACATATAATGGCCTATAGCTACAGTCTGAGCACCAGACCCAATGCAAAGCTGGATATTTATGTCACCACTGCCATCGCTATGGAAGTTTTTCCTTCACTGGAAAATGACTAAGTCTGTCTCCTTGCTGTTTACGTATCTAGTTACAGGATTTGAGCTGCACATTTAAAAGCTATGTTGCAAGAGCAATGTAACTGGAAAAATTAAATCCTAACATTATTAGTAGACTGTGATCCCATGTCACAGATGAGGTACCCATAGCATGAGGCTTTCTATAACTGGAAAACATAAAAAAAGTCACAATAAGAACTCATCAAGTTCACTACTCCTATTTCTCAGGAAGATCCCTGCTCTTCTGTAATCAGTAGCTTTATACAAGCAATGACTTAAATAGGAAGAGTTAAAAGAAATTTTTTTCCAGAAATGCTTTTTTAAACCCTGGTAACAGTTCACTGTTAATTTCCCTGGGCACATGAACAAAATTACTTTGAAAATGCAAGAATCGGCTAGCAAATGTCAATGGCACGGTAATGGATACATCCTGAAATTTGCCCTATAGGCAGAAATTCATTTGCCGCCACCCCTCAAGCAAAAGCCTGAGTAAGCAGATGGATTAGTAAGGTAAAGGTCAACATCTGTGTTCTGCTTTGGGACAAACAGGGGAAAAAATGAATGCCCAGAAGTCCCCAGACATTTTAGGTATGTTCTTACCTTCAGTCTCATATCAGCTGCCATGACTAGGGCTAGCAAATACCTGCTCTTGGTTTGTATGGCCTGCCACCAGCCAAAACATGGCTGGGTGCTGAAAGGCACTGGAGAAGCTCTAGCTCGCCAAGGAGAAGGAGCAGTCAACAGAGAGTCTGCTCTGTAAAAGGTGAAGAAGGGCAGGGAGTGTTAAAACCTGTGATGGCAAGGGGTAGGCCTGGCTGGAAAGGAAGAATTTGGAGGCTGAGGAAATCAGTTGTGCTGAGGATCACAAAAAAACAGCTGTGAAAAAAGAGAGAGAAGAATTATCTGTTGAATTGATCAGAATAGCAGAGGCCTGAGGTATTTAAGAAAACCAAGTAGGAAGCACAGAGGGCAAGTGAGCTCCTACGTAGCTCAATTTCCAGCACTGTCTTCCCTGTTGACCAGGAACTCATGCCTGGAGCTCTTATGCATTTGACAGAAGAGCCCCTCAGTGGCTGGACAATATAAATCAGAAAAGAAACCATTACAGCCATAAACTTTTATCCTCAAAAAGTATTTTTCCAATACGTGAAAGCACGAGACTAGGAACAACACCTGGTGACAGAAATATATTTCAAAAGGCTACCTGGTACACTGTTGGTGTTTGGTCCTCAGACCTGGGGCCTTCAAAAGTCTGCTCTTCAGGAAGAGACTGCCTGAGTTTGGGAATATGCCAAAAATCAGAGTCTACCATGGATGGACCATGTATCACCTGATAAGCAAATGGTGATCCACAGATCTTCAGGCGTTTTGATCCCATTTCTTTGAGATATTGCAGTGACATTTTAGAGACACATCACCACCACTTGGAAAGGAGGGCGAAATGAGATTTCTTCTTTCTTTCTTTGGTAATGAATGATGAATATGCTTTGCTGACTACTGCTCAGGAAAAGAATAATTGCCATTTAAAGGCTTAGTCAAAATGTAGGCTTCAAAACAAGCAGCCTGATTTTTAAAGAGAGTCAACCGTTTAGTATGACAGACAAGTCCCATTTTTCTAAATTAAGCATGTTAGGTTGGACTCATAAAGCACTATTTTGATTTTTGAGAAACATTGGAAATCTGGTGGAAGCTATATTTCCAGTCCACCAATAGCTGCTGAGTTCTAATCATCTTTGTAGATGGGCTAAGTCATTTAGCACTGCAATGGAAAACAAATCTTTTCAAAGTTGAGCCCTCAAAGGTTAAAGGAGATGCAACATTTCAGTGATGTTGCAAGCAATTTCTTGAAAACACATGCAAAAATATCAGAATAGATGCTATTTCCAAGAAGAAAATAAACTATAGGAAAGAATGCAAATTGACAAGTGTCATTATTCTTCCCTTGACCAGTCCTTGGTATGTCTCAATTGTCCTACTTTTTTTTTTTTTAAAAGATGTTGCCATAGTGATATTACAGAACCTGCAAAATGCCCCAGCCATTCATCATCAGAGATTAAAATATATTATGAAACGGGTTTTAATATATTATAAATTATACATACTGCAATACCAAATTCTATTATAAAACAGGCTTTAAATAACATATTGTGGAGCTAGAGTAGCTGTCCCGCAGTTCAGGTGGAAGATTGCTTTGTATTATAAAGTCTGATTTTTCAGTCTCACTAATGGCCCCGAGAAGGAATCATCCACTATGAAATTTTATCTACAGGCTTTTATTCATTGCCACAATTCTTCCGAGCAGCTGGGGCTGGAGGGAAACACGGGGTTAGATTCAGTGCCGCTGCCTGGGCACCCAATGTCATTCAAGACGCTGTAGCAAAGCAGAGACTTTCATGTGGGACCAACAGAGGCAAAAAGGAGCTATGGGAGAACTTTGCTTTTCTGGACAGTAGCTGGAAGCCAGGAGTGATGCCCCAGGGCATCTCTAATGGCACTAGATGCGTATTTTAAACCAAACTGAGCCAAAGAAATGTATTTTACTTTACTTCAGGGAAAGTGAGGTTAGGAAGAAAACAACCAGATTTGCTTTTAAAAAGGGTCTTGCCATAGCATTTCTTTTCCCTGTGTTTGGGAGGGCAATGGGGAGTCACACAGGAAAAGAAGCCTGAAATTCCCCCCTGAATTCTTCCTTCCATCCCATATAGCGGCACATTTAGTAACTACAAAGACAGTCTTAGTTTCTGGGCTGGAGAGAGCCTCTTCAGAGCTAAAGCTTGACAAGGAAGATCTCTTCAATTCCAGGTCCCAGCCACAAACCATCTGATCCTAAAGTACCGGGACACCTTGCTATGCACTAATAGCAGGAGCCCGCTGCATCGCCTTGGAGATAGCAGGTGTTGCACCCCAGTGCTACAATCTGCTGGGAATTCCTCCAAGGGGATTTTATTCCTACAAGCAATAGGAAGACCAAAGAGGTATAGCAGCAAAAAAAGCTCCCCCAAGTCCCCAGACTAGCAGAGGGCTGCAGTCACTGGTGTAGAGATGGTTGCAACAGCAGCAAAGACCTTAGCTTGTACATTGGTGATAAATGAGCGTAATTTGCACACCATTTGCACAACGCCATTGAGGCACATAGGTTGCAAAGCACACGCTGCTGCCTTACGGACACAGGCTGTGAGTTCTGGGGCAGGCAACTCCTGTTGCCTTTTAGAGCAACGTCCAGCTGCTTGCATGGCTGCAAAGCCAACACTGCAGCACTACCACAGAGCAAGTAAGCCAACAAATAACAATCACTCTTACCAACAAATAGTTTCCTTTGTTGAGCACTAACTTTGAAGTGGCCAGCCAATTTTACACCCACTTTACGTGAATATTTTGAGCTTAAAAATCACTGCTTGTGAGAATTTGTGTTGTTGAAGTACAAACACTTGCATGATCCCAGAAAGCACAAACAGGGACCCAAATGTCTTATCGGTTCAGTGCCAGCTCCAAGGTGTCTTCATTAACAGCCAATTCTTCTGGGTGCTCCTCAGTGGCTGGATGACTAGTGGCCAGCCTAACACACATGTAAGTGCTTCGTACTGGAGGATTTATGCCGTTCTTCAACATGCCGTGTCAAATGCAGTTTTCCGGATTGCGCTTCAGGATTGTGACTGTGAAGCCAGCAAGCAATAAGGGCAAGAATGCTAAACAGACCGTGTCTCTTAGCAAGCAAGTCACAATCATTATGGTTATTGTTATCTGTCACCCTGAGACATCAGGGGCTGTGGGCTTCACTAGAGCCAAGCAGTGACTTCTTTTCCCCACAGAAATTCAGTGTCTTGCATACAGAGGGCTCTGGAGTTACACCAGAGCTCTGCATAAATTTCTGTGGCATTTACTGTTTTTCCAAGCAGCAGACAAGTTTTTTTCCCGACTTGCTAGTGGAGCAACGCATTTCATTAACCTGGCTTTTATTCATGCCAACTCAAAAGGTCAGAACCAGTAGCCTGAAATAGTTTCCTCATTTTAACAATGAGGTTTTCCTGCTGATGAGCATCAGGCACTGCTGAAACCTCAAAAAATAAACATTATGTTCATAGGTCCCTCAAGCACGGTAAACTCTCCATCTATCTTGCAGCTGCCAAGCAGAATTTCGCACATAGTCCTCCACTTGCTGCTACAGATACACCACTTTAGATCTAAGCTTTACCAGCCTTGTCTTTAGTTTTAATCACACACCTTGTGCACATGACACACGACAGCCCTGACATTATTTGGGCTCATCCTAAGTCTCTTCAGGAATACGTGTTTGACTTGTGTGATCTGTAGGTTGTTTATGCCAGTATCAGAAACCTATCCTAAATAAACTCGGAGCCTGAGGTTTTTATGCTCTTACGCCATCCAAGAGTTCAAATAGACAACAACTTCCCATTCAGAAGTCCACATGCAGAGTCAATCAATTTGCTTTGTTTCCTTGCCCTGCCTCATGAGCAAGACTCATGCTCGCTCTCTTAGACTACATGGCATTGTAGGTCAGCATTTGTTGCCTGAAGAGATGTAAGTAAAGATATAAACTTTATAGGAAGCTCAGTCTACTTCTGGATAGACAAAAACCCAAAAGATTTCTCCCTAAACTAGATTACAGTTTAGGCTATTATGGTCTTGTCATTCTTGACCCTCTTTCTGCGCTACCTTCACCAGCATTACTGGGGGTCCTCGGTCTGCAAGTAGCATCTGCTCAAAGTAACAAAAATTGTCACTTCTGGTTGATGCCCAATTTCAAAAGCAAATGCCTAATTCATACAGGAATTAGGAATTATAGCATCCACAGATATGAATGCCAACTTAGAGGGCCCAAACTTAGGGGCACCTATGATAAGGATCAGGCCTCTCTTTGGTGTGCTGAGTCAGGCATCCAAAAATCATGAGTTAACGTTGAAAACTCAGGCTTGTTTTACCAGCGCTATCCAATGCAGGAATAAATCGACCCAGAATTTTCCATGGTTCTCTCCAGCTAAACTAAAAATCCCATTTACATTGAATCAGAAGTCTTCTGGAGCATGATGAAAAATAAAGACAAAGACGAATCAGCATTTTTGATCAACAAATTTCTCTGACACAAACGAAATAAAACACGAACTTGAACCAACCAGATCAGATAAACCCTCAGCGAGGAGCACTGACTGCCTGGGATGAGCTGCTTGACGTGTTGGCTTGATCATCATTTCATACACACTAAATAAACCCACATGAGTCTGCTGATATTTAAATTAAAGTAAGTACCATTTAAATTGTAAACTGACTCTAGTCAAGCACGTACCTTTGAAAAATCTGAGAAATTTAGCCAAAAGAGATAAGCAATGAAACCAGCAGTAATTTAAAGAGATGTAAGGTTGACAAGTCTTCCAAAAGAATGTCTCAATCATGTTTGAACACTTTGAGGCATATGGGAATGGAGCCATGTATTTTTCAAGGCAAAGAGAGAAAGCACGGAGGGGGAAAAAAAAAAAAGGGTCCTCAACATGTGCTGCTTGGCTTATGGCTGTCATCTCATCTGACTACACAAAAGGGTGCAGACTGGGCAGGACGCTTGCACTGTCCCAGGCTGTCACTCAGTGGTGTCATGAGATGGCAGGATGCAGCCTGACCACCCCCAGCACATTCGAGCTTGTAGGTCAGTGGTAGTCACCTCCTTTGCAAGTTGTGTGATTGCAAACGAACACCAGAAGAAACAACCCTGCAAAGCCATCATTTAGCCTGTGAAGAAGCACAATAGCTCTTGCAGTCAGCAAGGTACTAGGCTCACTCTGGGGGATGAAGTATGTGGCTTTGCATGTATTGTCAACTGCAGCTTCACCACTTACTGAGGCTGGAGAAAGCACCTGAATAGTCACTGCATGTTCAGAAATACATCACAGAGATTGGAGATGAGCATGAGTGATGTCAAGTGATGGTGACCAGGTGTGATAGGATCCCACAATACTGATACGTGGGGAGAAGAACATGGCTTACCCACTGCCCCTTACTATACCGAGGATATTTAACGCAGAAGGGCCCTTTCACATTGCCAGTTGCTCATTTTCAGCATCTTCATTCAGAACTGCAGGCCTGAGCCCAAAACCCTGTTACATAGAGACTGGCACTGCATGCTGTGAAAAGAAACCTGGTAATGACTATAAGAAACATTTACTCTCACCTTAAGGCCATCTTATCTTGCCAAAGGGAGGTGAAATGACAGGCAGGTAAATGATAGGTAGAGGTGATCTTTTTTAAAAAATGAAAATTCCCATGATGCACTTGGGTTCACCAAGAAGGGGGGCGGGGGGGATAGATTTCCTATTTTCCTCAGTCATATTTCTAGAAATGGTTGAATAATTTTAATCTCTAACTTTTCCAAAGAATCAGCTTCAGGCAGAGAGCAAAGACTGAAAATCACAGGACCACAGGAAAGCTCTAAATACCTGCTCTCAGCTTGAGAGCAATGCCGAGCGCTATTATAAACAATACCTTGTAGCATTGCCAAAGTTACTGCAGCGATGTGTACCCTCCCTCACTGAGGTCTGGTACCTGGGTAAGCCCTCTGAAGGCTGCGTTTCCTTTTCTCCATCTCTTTAGGTGCTGCTGGTACCCATCCACATCCAGAAAACTGTCACTTTTCAACAGCAGCAGAGAAGAAAGGACAACGCAGATGAGCCCCAAGCCCTCCCACAAGCCTCTGTGGGCGCTGCAAGGGCAGAGAGTGCAGGGAAACTGAGCTCAAAATTGTACAAAACAGCACTTGCAGCTATTTTTGCATGCTTCAGGTCCAGCTTGCCCCTGTGGAAGCGGCAAATGTGTCTCACTTGACTGACCAAACCACAGTATCAGAACACACTCAACCACCTCACCAGTGAGAATTTTGTTTATTTGTTGGAGCAGATACAGCCAGTGGTGCAGTGACTGGCTTTGTCAAGACCCGGAAACAGGAGCTAGAACAAGCGAACGCACAAATTGCTCTCTGTGTTGTTATTTGCAACCTCTAAACTGCATTACTATGGAAATGAGACTGGCATCTCTGCAAGACTGAAAAATTCCATGAAATTGTGAGCTGTTGGGAGAATTTTTGGTGACTTTTTTTAAAATGGCTGTTTTAGAAATGACAGATGCCGAAATTACAAAGACACATTGTATTGGGTTCGTGTGGCCAGGTTTTGGTAGCAGGGAAGCTACAGGGGTGGCTTCTGTGAGAAGCTGCTAGAAGCTTCCCCTATGTCCGATAGAGCCAATGCCAGACGGTTCCAAGACGGACCAGCCGCTGGCCAAGGCTGAGCCCATCAGTGACAGTGGTAGCGTCTCTGTGATAGCATATTTAAGACGGGGGGAAAAAAGCTGTGCAACTGCAGCCAGAGGGAGGAGTGAGAATCTGTGAGAGGAACAACTCTGCAGACACCAACGTCAGTGAAGAAGGAGGGGGAGGAGGTGCTCCAGGCACCAGAGCAGAGATTCCCCTGCAGCCCATGGTAAAGACCATGGTGAGGCAGGCTGTCCCCCTGCAGCCCATGGAGGTTAACAGTGGAGCAGTTAACCCCCTGCAGCCCATGGAGGTTAACAGTGGATATCTGCTCCACTCCTGCAGCCCATGGAGGACCCCACGCCAGAGCAGGTGGATGCCCGAAGGAGGCTGTGACCCCATGGGAAGCCTGTGCTGGAGCAGGCTCCTGGCAGGACCTGTGCACCCGTAGAGAGAGAGGAGCCCACTCTGGAGCAGGTTTGCTGGCAGGATTCATGATCCCATCGGGGACCCACACGGGAGCAGTCTGCTCCTGAAGGACTGCACCCCATGGAAGGGACCCACGCTGGAGCAGTTTGTGAAGAACTGTAGCCCATGGGAAGGACCCACGTTGAAGAAGTTCATGGAGGACTGTCTCCTGTGGGAGGGACCCCACGCTGGAGCAGGGGAACCTTGTGAGGAGTCCTCCTCTGAGGAGGAAGGAGCAGCAGAGATGATGTGTGATGAACTGACCGCAACCCCCATTCCCCTTCCCCCTGCACTGCTGTGGGGGAGGAGGGAGAGAATTCGGGAGTGAAGTTGAGCCCAGGAAGAAGGGAGGGGTGGGGGGAAGGTGTTTTAAGATTTGGGTTTATTTCTCTTTACCCTACTCCGATTTGATTGGTAATAAGCTAAACTGATTTTCCCCAAGTCGAGTCTGTTTTGCCTTTGATGGTAATTGCTGAGTGATCGCTCCCTGTCCTTATCTCGACCCATGAGCCTTTTGTTATATTTTCTCTCCCCTGTTCAGCTGAGGAGGGGAGTGATAGAGCGGCTTCGGTGGGCACCTGGTGTCCAGCCAGGGTCAACCCACCACACACACGAACAATCTGTACACGTACATTCACATCTGAAGAATGTCAACTGGGGATTAACATTTTTAAATCATCGTTTTCCTTTGTAAAAAAAAGAGAGGAGCTCCAATTGTCTTTAAATCTAAGGCACATACAAATCTTTCCAGAACACACAATAATATTTGCTAGTAACTTACTAATTTTTCACATTCCTACAGAATTCCACTGAAAGCAAAATTTCTGTGGGTGAAACATCACTGGAATATTAAATGACTTAGGACAGAATATACTAGATGATCAAGAACATTTTCTTAATAGATATTTCCATTCTGAAGAAGGGATTCTGAAATTTTCCATACGATTAGTCTGGTTTAACTGGACTTGGTTGGAAAATAGATGGAGGAAAGAAAAATCCTAGTGATGTCTAAGATAAGCATTAATTTCTCTTGTAATTTAAACATTCAAAATTGCATTGAAATTACAGAATCCAAAGAATGCCACAGAGCTTTAAAGTCAAATCATTCATCTCCTACTTCCATCAGATCCTTTCACGCTTGCAGCATTTTATTGTGTGAAGAAGAAAAACGAAACCAAAATGGAGAAAGAAGTAATCTCATTTAAATTCATATTATTTTTGCTATGGGGGGCTCTGTGGACAGCAGCTGGGCATTGCTGCTATCAGCGCAGGGCAAACATTGCAAAGGACAGTCATTGCCTCAACATCTTTATACTCAGGACAGCTAAGGTGCCCAGAAAATGACAGGAAAGGCTGCAGGTACATACGCAGGAAAGCCTAGGAGATTTTTCTGGCTCTCAGTTCAGCCCACCAGACTTGCTCAGTTCTCCCCAGGGAGAGCACAGAGGAAAGGAGAAGGGCACTTTTGCAGAGTTCAGCTGGTACTAAGAAAAGCCAATTTTCTGAGGACTGGCACTTCAGTGATGGAAATGAGCAATTTGAGTTTGTCTTGCAACAAAATTAAACAAAATTTTTTACCTATGTGGTAACCAAACAGCAGCTGTAGAGGTTTCCCTGATCTCAAACTAATTTTTGGAGGATGCTGTCTATTCTCTGAGGGAAGACTGGAGAGGGACAGCACGTGTGGATTTCCCTCACTGTTTCTCATCGAAGGACCGAATTTCACTTGCAGTCCTAGCTTATGGTGTGAAAACTGAACTGAAACCTCAACCCAGACACAGGACTCATGCTGCGTGCTCCAAAGCACTTTGTTATTACATTACTCCCTACATCAAAACTGCAAAACTGTGTCAGGACCAATGCTGTGGGAAATGTCTCCTGGTTTTCTAGCAACAAATCAGACAAGGAGGTAACCTCAAAGTGCTTACATTGCAGCCTATCTTACAACTAGTCCAAAAGGCACACAGGGTAAGTCTTTCTCACCATCATTTTACAACACCAGGGGACACTTTAAAAGTTCAGTTTATTTATTGAGATCATAGGTAATGTAAGTATTCAAATATGAGAGGCCAATTACTCCAATCTTTGTTCAAAAAATAAGGTTTTTGTTCTCTCACACGTATTCAGTGAATGACAGTCATAGTGGGAGGATGTGGCCTTTGCAATGTCCTACGGTGTCACTATTGGGATTATTGCAACAGATGTGGAAGAAACATGAACTATTGGCCAAGTAACTTGCAAAAGCAAGGATTAAAGCAGTAGAACAAGTTATTTTCTCAGACCCTGCTAAGCATTCACATTCCCAGTGCCCCATTGTTTATAGCGAAGAGCATAACAGAAGAAAAGTGACACAAACATGAATCTATCCAAGTGACTATGATTGACAATGAGCTGGTGAAGGACAGCCCCGAAAATGGATCTATGAAGAGACCACAAAACTAATTCCTTTTGTGATATAATCCTGACTCTAAGCTACAGTAGAAACGCTAATACATTAATCTATGTCTCTAATGTCACCATTCTAATTTAATACATTACTAGGGAGATAAATCTCTGAATACATCCCGCATAAATAGCATGCATTGTTATGATTTTCTTAATAAACCGTGGAAAATTAACATAGGCATTGCTAGCAGCTTCATATCCTAACTCAAATTGTTTTGTGGGATGTAATGCTATACACACATACAGACAAGTTATGATATTACGCTAATTTTTGCAGACAGCCTTGAGACAGTTGACAAAGTAGAAATGTAGTGTGCTGTCTGATCCTGTCCCTTCTCAATGCAGCTCTTCAGCATGAAGTATAGCAGGGCTGACACAGGACCAGCAAAGGACATTTTTAGCTGAAAAAGCAGCGGAAGATGGCAATTTGCCTTTGTGTTGATGCTGCTGCAGGGTGGCGAGTTTGTGAGGCAGGGGACAAGCACGCAGACGCAAGCTGCTCGCTGCCTCCTGGGGAAACACCACTTAGGCCCTTACAGCAGGGACAGACAGAAAGTGGCAGGACAAATCATGTTTCTGTTTTATGCACTCACACAGCAGCTCTTTTCTCCACTCAATCCACTGGTGTAGTAGGAAACAGCTGTTCATCTTAATTTTACACATGAAAAGTAGAAGAATGTTTTTGCTGATTCCAAAACACGATGCCAAGAAATCTGCTGGGCTCCCAGGCAGGTCTGCCCCATGGTTGGGTACTCCAAAATGGCTGGACTCCGATAAGAGAACACGTACCTTGGAGCAGGGGACACTGAAAGTTACAGCCTTGGGATGGGGCCAACCCATTAACACCCTGCAGCAAGATTTTATTTAATCCCACAGTCCTCCCAGTTTGACAGTGCCAGAGAATGAAACAGGAAACATCCTGGTATTACCATACAAATCCATGGTGCCTTGAATGCGACAGGCAGAACTCACCTCACATGCCAAAAAAATACAGTAGATCTGGGCAAGGTATAAAGAAGGGCAGCAGAAATGGTTAAAGGAGTGAAATGGCTCCTATATAGAGAGGGACTTAAAAAGAACAGGGCTCCAGCCTGGAAAATACAATATGGTAGAGGTCTATAAAATGAGCAGCATGGAGAAGGGTGTAGGGAATGACTCCTCAGCATTTTCTGATGCAAGAACTTAAGACCATTAAATGAAGTAAAAAAACATTAAGTTCAAGAGTAGACCAAAAGAGGTACTTCTTCACAAGATGTATGGTTGAGCTGTGCAGCTGAGCCCTGGGATACTACAGATGCCAAAACCCTTCTGGGAATTTGAGAAATTAATGGAAGAAAAATCCTTCTTGGGTTAGGAAAGACAGAGATGCTACCTGTGGCTCAGGAAATCCCTCAGCTACAGACCAGCAGAAGTGGGGGAGCTTCATGCCCTGCCCAAGCACCCTGAGGAGCCTGGCTGCACCGGCCTGACCCAGACAGCCATTGCGATCTGGCAAGGGGTGCTTCTCTGCCACCACACTGAGCAATACTTGACTCTCCATGCATGCCTGAGCCTCAGCTCACGTGGAAAGTGGACAGCTTGCCTACAGAGCTGTAAAAAGTCACCGTCCTGCTACATGCAATCCATTTGCATGTGGAACACCAAAACCCAGCTCAAGGGCAGTGCTGACATGTCAGCACATATTATACAGCGTAAATCACAGCACTGAGAATGCCCCTGTCCCGAAAAAAGAAATGACAGACTTCCAGCTCAAAGAAAAGACCCAGCCTATCGTTAATAGCACATTTAGGCTCATTTGCCAATAGGGGCTCAGCAGTCCAGTGATGGAAGCAGGGAACATATTTTGGGAAGAAGCAGGCTCTGCCCTAAGCAGAAGGCAGCTGCACTCATGCTGCCCATCTGCCTCCCTGAGGTTTATCTGAGGCTGAGCTCACGTCCCCAGGAAGGGATGGCAGGGCAAGCTATGACAAGGCCAGGCACCCCCAGCACCTCTTTGCCCTGGTTCCCCCCACCAGTCCCAAGAACAAAGCATCTCACTGCAGTGCAGCCCCAGACAGGGGGAAAGGCTCAGAGCAGAGCCTGGATTTGTGCAAATCTGGTGTTTGTCCAGCTGCACACACTGCATCCTTTCTGCCCTTACATTCCCAATCTCAGGAGCTGCAGCATTAGAGAGATTTGCCATTACGACAAGTGTACGGTGCAGGGCCACCATAATGTTTCCTTTCAGGATAGCAGTGCTTTCGACATGTTCCCCCCCTCCCCGCAGATGTAGCTCTTTCAATTGCAAACATTGTTCATTTTAGGTTGAGACAACCCAGAAAGGAAAGAAAAGCTTTTGTGTGAATGGGCATGTGAACTTGTTCTCTTTGGAAAATACTGAGATCATCCTGGAGAATGCAGATCTGCTATCTGATACAGCATCTGCTGCCTAATGCAGCAATGCACATATTAGAGGAAAATTCCCACAGCCTTCCCAGAAATGCCACTAGCTAGTACCTGGAAATAGGCCAGGGGTAGCAGCACCTCTCAAGCAGTACCATGTGCAGAGCACCCAGAAGAAACAAGGAGGAGGAGGAGGAGGGCAGAATGAGCGGTACCGATGAACTGCTGCTCTTCTGGGATACTGGAGCATGGAACAACCCCTAAGTTAGGAATTATTTCAGAGTCAGGACACCATAAGACAAAATGGACATAAATGTTTGTGTCTACGTGCTTGGTCTTCTCTATACCAGTGAACTTAACTTGAAAAAACTCAGAGCAATGTATTGCAACTCAGATGTCGGCCTTCAGCCATTTGCAGTGTTTGCAATAAGTAGCCCTTTAAATGTGACGCTGCTAGCTCTGCTCTGCTGCAGCCTCACGACTGCTCTTCTCCAGGACAGATGGACTTAAATCCAAAAGGTTCGCTGCTGAGCGCCACAGAGATCCTCACAGTATGGGACAGTAGCAATGCAGTGTAAGGTAACAGACTGATATCTCCTTTTATCACATGCAGCGAGGAAATGCAGAATGGATCCCTCTACAACAGCAAGCCCGCTGCATTTGTATAGTGCAAGTCTGGCTTTGCAGAGCCAAACTCTAGCATGCAGCTAGCTATGAAGCACTGCAACAAGTCAGGACTTCCCCCCTTCCCTACACAAAGATACAGCTGCCAAAGAATTAATCTGCACTTGGTTTTGCCTTCTTTGACCAAATGCTGTGCTACCATACTGCACAGAATTCAAGTCAGCAGGGCAGGTTTGATCTTTGCCAATACTATGGCAGCTTTGATTTATTCTCAGCTATATTACACACTCGGACTGTGGCTTCTGGCAGCTTGCTTTATTTCTAGATCAATGAGAAATTATTATTGTGGAGAAGCAGACTTGGGGAGTGGATCTCATTCACCGTCAGGCGCAGAAAGCCCAGATTATTCACACACAGACAACTCTCTCTGAGTTGCGTTAGGAGTGTAATGGCTGAGTTTTAGGAAAGCTTCTAAAACTGATGCCAGGCCTGGAGCTGAGCCTGTTGCAGCGGGTCACTCAGATGGATCTGCCCCTCTGTGAAGGTGACTCAGATAGCACCAGGCATCTCAAACAGTGCTACGTGCCTATACAGAGGCAGCCAGATTATAGCCGGTTATGCTTTTGAAAAATTCAACTTACATATTGAAAGACAGCCATTATCTTTCTTTTCTCCTGTGCTTTATCTAGATCCTTTCCAGAGCCATTATATACACCTGTGGCTTAAGAGTCCCTTCCAAGGGCCAAACAGGGTGCACAGATCAGTGAAGTTAGTAAAGGTAACTGCAATACAATTAAGGGCTATCCAAAACTGCCTCTTGGGGGTTATCCCAGGTGGATGGACTTTAATAATAAGTGTATAATTCAAAGCACCTGGATCTTCTGGCTCCTCATGGGCTCCAAAGTTTGAGAGAGAAAAAGATTTGGTAGCAGACATGAGGGGGGTGGGGGGGAATATCTGTATTTCTACTTTGTGGGGGACTCCTGTAATTTCAGCATTTCATTTCTATTCAGAAGAAAGCATTGAGTGTTGAAGTTTGGAATATAATGAGCAAGAAGTCTCAAATGTTGCATTTGGGGCTGAAACATTTAATCCAACTTCCAAATGTTTACCTGCCAGCATACAAAAAAAGGCAAGAGGGAATTTCTAAATAGAAAAGGGGCTCCTAAACTAAACAGCACTAAAGAAAACCAAAACAAAACAAAAAAATCAAGATTTTACTTGCTAGAAATCTGTTCTGGAGGAATATTTTTTTTTTTGGACAGATATGTGAAAAAATAAGCTTCTCAGATGGCTTCCTTGAGAATCAATTTTAGATAAACATTATGAAACCACAAGTGGCATGATAAACATGCATGCCATGTTTCTTCACCCAGCTGCAGCTGGGAAACCAAGCAATAAATACTATTTATTTATTTTAATAGTATGCTTAGTGAAAGTATTACCAATATTTCCTAAGCTTAAAATCATCCATGAATGTATTTTACCATGAGGCTCAGCATTTTCATAGTAATTTACAACTTTAAAAGGGTAAACTCTATTGCTCTCTGTCAAACCAACAACTGGGTAAGTGCAGAACGTTACCATATGAAGCATGATGAAATTTATTGCTGCAGTCATTAGTACATATTGATTTTGTTTATAACAACCCAAGGGGAATACTAAACCGATTACACCTGTGCTGGGCGCTCTCTCACTCTCTGACAGGACACAAGACTCGGCAATGCCAGCTTGCAAACCCTGCTGCTCGCTTTCCTCCGAGGACAGATTTTTGCGAGATCAGCGCATCAGCCTTTGGTTAGCGCGTCAGGTTTTGCTCCATTTTGTGGCTACTCCATGCACTGCTTCATTTTTAAGAATTTGCAGCTCTCAGACAGCCTAGGCAGCACAAATACCAATTATTAGTCAATACATGATTAAATCGTATTAACTCCTTGTTAAGCATGATTTTCACAATTTAAGTCAGGTTTTGGGTCATTTTACAGTCTTAAGAGTCCCACGCTTAGCCTTGAATCACAGGTACTAACAAAAGAATTGCTTGAGGACTTCTTTTAAAGTTAATTAATTATTTCTGCAAAATACAAGTAAAAAGATTTTTGCACAGGAAAATCTGAAGCAAAGTGTGTTTTCTTGGTTTGACTTGTGTGGTATAGTAGCATTTTAGACAGATGCTGATTTAATTTTTAACTGATCGAAGACATGACATTTCATACTTGTATAGGAAAACTAAGTATGAAATTTGATTTAAAGAATCAGAGTGTTGCATTTCAATACTTAATTGAAAAATATTTAATTATAACAAAAGAGATGCTGAAATAGTGTTTCCCATATTCACATGATTTTAAACATTGGGGATAGCTCAGAAGTTTCCCCTAATTAACCTGAAAAGACTGATACAGTTACTTCATTCTGTTCTTTCTACTATTTTTACTTAAAAGGTATTTCTTTAATTGAACAGAAAAGCAATTTCAGTCTTAATCACATGAGTCCAGGGAGTGGAGCATTATGAAAAAAAATGCTGATTTAACATGCAAGAAGAGGGAAATAATCAAGCTGGCCCTGCAGTCACAAGCTTAGGAATCACCTTCCTCCAGCCAAACTCAGCGGTTTGGAGGTTGGAGATGCACTTCTCAAGCTTTGGAGTTGCAATAAAAATACCTCAAGATGTGCATTTTGCTTTTTCAGCCCCATTATGCCAGAAGAGCAATGTAACACAGCCCAAGCCACAGATGCACCACCCTGCTAATGGGGGTCAAGAATGGGGTAAGCACAGGAGAGCTACTGACTCCAACTGGCATAGCAAGAGTCACCAGCAGTGCCAAACAGCACAGACCCAAAGAGGAGAAAGTCTCCAGAAAGCAGACCTTTGCAGTTAAGGTAGTCCCATCCTCCCGGATAAAAGAATACTTGTTGTGCTTGGTTCCCTCCCTCCATCAGGCCTGTCCCATGCAAATTTCCCATCACAGACTTGTGTTGCTATACCATCCCTTTGTGCAGAGAAAATACAGCTTATGAAACTGGCCAACAGTTGTTTGTGATAGATGGTTTATGGTGGATGGCCTTCATGTAAAAAACCACCTCTCCCTCAAACCCCCTCAAGATACTTCTCTTACTCTCCTTCAGGCACCTCTCTTNCCCCCCCCACTTAGTGAAAAGAACATTTTATTAGTGATCATTTGTTCAAATTGTCATGTCTCCCCCCACTGTGGCTACTGCAAGAGTTCATTAGAGGCCACTAGAATGAGACACCTAGACACTAGAATGAGAATATTAATTAAAAAAAATAAATCAGAGAAAATGCATAATCACTTTTTATAGACTGCCTCTTCCCACCACTCTTGTGTGCACAGTCTTGGTACTCACCAGATTACTATTGCAACAGGCATAAGGAGGCAAGTCACACAAGCAGCCCAGAATACTGCCATCGGGCAGCTTCCATCCCATGCCCTTAGGTTGGCTTATCTCACTACACAGAGCTATTTCTTACATATTTCTATGGAGGTTGCAGGAACCTCAACTCACAAGGCAGAAACTCAGTTTACACAACCTTAGGAAGCTGAAAAAGCTCCCCACTGGCAGCCAATGGTTGCAATTCATGCTCTGTTTTGTTCCTTTCTTTGGGTTTTTCCCCTCATTGTGCAGCAGCACAAGCAAGGACCAGATCCAACAGCTTGTAACAGGAACTGTGCAACAACCATGATATGATGTCTCTGCACCCGCACGCGAGTAAATATGTCCCTTTGAATACGTCCTCCGGTGAGGATCAGCTAGCACAGTGGTATACTTCCCCCCCGCCCCCCCCATTTTTCATCATAGCTCAGCATTTTCCTGTGCTCTCCCAGGGAGCATCATGCAGCAATGAAACGAGCCACAGCACACAGAGCTACAGGTACGAGGGGGCAGGCACCTAGGGGAATGGAAACTACAACCTGTGGTGCAAGCAATCATTTTAAGCCATGCTTTTAAAAGCCAGGCTAATCTCTGTCCCTTGCTTCACACACATCATTTCTTTATTAGGGGTGCTCAGGCCAGGCCATAACCACTGGAACGTTTTAGATCAGTCTGACAAGGCGTGCTTAGGGCACACACCTTCCCGCAAAAGCCCACTTTCCCAGAGATCAACCAGCATCCTCAAGGGAATAACAAACATGGGCACTACTGGGAAGTTATTTGACTCAGTACATTTGTGACAGCATGTGCATGGCTACATCATGCCTCTCTGCTTGGAAAATAGCAACCTAAAATCAGGTTATCCATTGCTCAGAAGATTTTCATTTTCCATCCATCTTCCCAGATGTATTTCCATTTTTTTTGGTGTTTTGTTGTTGTCAGGGGTTTGTTTGTTTCGTTTGTTCTCCCTCATTTGCTGTCATTCTTCCCTTACATGCAGGAGCCGGCTGCTGGACACTCAAAATTCCTCATGAAGTCACTAAGTAATGTTACCACTTACTGCTTTCCACCTGCAGTCCCATCATCACTAATTACAGCTTCCATAAATTAGTTCATTGGTGACATCTAAATGAAGCTATTTACAAATTGCAGTAACGCCGAGCAGCCCAGTTCCCCGATACGGGTAATGACTACATGTAAACATCATCAGACTGCACAGGAGGGAAGATGTGCTGAATTCGCCATTGTTACTGTCCAGCCATGACAGCACAGATTTAGTTTTATCTCATGCATATAGGATTTGCCTGTGCTGCTCAAAGCAGAGAATGGGTGCTTGGATTGCCAGTGCTCCCTGCATTCACTACAAACCAAGAGAAAGGGGGAAAAGCACCCTGGAATTAGAGAGCTTCAGTTCCTTGGAGAGAGCATTTAGCCTATCAGTACGTAAGCACAGAAACTGGGGCTTTACCAGCCTTGCTTACACACAGTGCTTCCCTACAACATCGAGATGCCTCGAAGGGTAAAAGCACAACTCAGGATAAAACCTATCACCTTGTGACTAGAAAGCAGAGTAGGCAGAGAAAAACAACTATTTTGCGGCCTCCCTGTAAGATTTGGCACAGAACTGGGTGTCTTTGGAAGCCGCAATTACTGCGGACTTCTCCAAGCAGCAATCAAGATGCAAGGAGAGGTTCACACTGCCAGTCAAACTGTATCCAGATACATCTGAAAATACTTCCCTCCATGAGCCACTCAATGAAATCACTGTATTCCCCAACACTTCCTTACACAGTATCTGCAACAGAGGTGCCCACCCTGCACTATTTTGGGCCAAACACACTCAGGTCACACTACCTGCCCTGCTACTCAGCAGCAGCCTGACCCAAGCAGCAACAGCCACCACCAGCTGCACAGCTTGGGGAGCAGCACCGCTTTGGCAGCACAAAGGCCAGTTAATATTCAGACAACCATTTGGGGAAGCTTTGCCCCAAGCCACCTCATGCTCTGGCTAGACTGTGCTGCAGAGATGTGAACTTGCATCGCTAGTAGTGGGGCATCCAGGGACTGGCTGGGAAGCCCTTGCACCCTGGTTGCAGAAGGCTCCAGTACCATATTCCCAGCCAGCTAACCCATGTGAAATGAAACCATGGTTTACACTGCAGGACTGGCAAGCACAGAACAAAGAGCTGCAGTTTTTCCCCCCTGAAAGCCAGAGTTAATTTGGTGAGCATTTGCTGCTTTAAACCCACCCTCCACAACATCAAAACAGAATAATCATTAGGTAGTCATTCTGGAAACACCCACACCACAGACCTTCAGCAAAAGCATAGCAGAAAGAGCAAGACAAAAAATAAATTTAAAAAAAAAAAAAAACAAACACTAGTTTTGCCATGGATGCTGTTCTAAGAGTTTGAAGTAAGGTGCTTTTTGAAAACAACCCTTCCAAGTGCATTGATTGTTTCCTGCTTGCAGAAAAATCCTGAGCTAGGGCTTCCATTGATTTATGTCACATTTAAAAGCCTAGTTCTCTTGAGTTATTCCACTACATTTCAAGCCAAGCAATTAATTCTTGTTTTTCAAAAACTATCTAGTGCATAGTTTCTGGAGCGTCACACAGCACTATAGAAATGAGTCTCTTAGAAAGATGCTAAGCATTCCTATGCCAACATATTTCACAGATTGAACTGCTCGGATATTAGCAGCCTTTGTAGCACATGTACGCATACGTATGACACGTCTGGAACATTTTATCACTTCGGTGGCATTTGGATGTCTAGCGCAAGAAACTTGTTGGCAGTCAGTCTGAAAGCACATCCTATTCACCCGTCACATAAGCGCTTTATATGCGGAGGTAACCCAGATAAGGAGGAGTTAATTGTTTGACCACATAGATACAGGAACATTACTCTTTCCCTTTCAGTTAAAACTTCATAGGAAAAAAGAATTAAAGGCAATGTATTCTAGCAGGTGAAATACTGATACTTGCCTGTGCTGTTAACCTGGAGGGAACCTGCAGCTCTCTGCAATGGTTTGGCTGCTGTTCTCACCATCTGCAAGAATTTTCCCTGTTAAACATCCTAGACTATATATTTATTTAAATGCTAAGAGAAGCTTTTTTCCACCACTTCAAATCTGTGCTTAAGCACCTACAGGAGCACAGTACGCAAGTGAGGACCTTGTTCAAAAGTACTTCCTTAGCTTTTTTCACCAGGCACGTTCTTCACGAGTGGTCAGGTATGAGGAGCTGGTCATAAGCTGCATGCAACATGGAGACAGCACCATCCTTAGCCCTGAGTCTCAAACTATGGTAGAGAGAGTTCAGAGAGCAGCCACAAGAAAAGTCGCATCGACCGTCATCCACCCAAAGACATACTGTAGCAGTCAGTCTTTTCCCAAGGATGTTTACCATCCTCCACATGCCTAATTAACAACAGCACATAAAGAAACCGAATCTCCCTCCATCCAGTCTGGTTTCACCAATACAAACATCTCACTGCTATGGGATAGTTGCATGTACAATGGCTTAGTATCAGGCTAACTATTAATGCACTCATTAGCATTTGCACAGGATGCACTCTGCAGTCAGAGTTATTGCAACATCATTATGTGATCATTATGCAAAGAAACCCACCAAAAAAACCAAAGCTCACGAAAATGCAAAGGTGATGGAGGTCAGGGGGTGGCCCAGATCAGCCTGGCATGAAGAAAACAGTTTTTTGATGAGGTTTCAGCCCAGCCATACCACATGCTGCAGGTTTGCTCTGGATGTTGGAGCTTTTTTTATGTGTGTGTGCACACATTGGGGTAAAGCCTAAAGCTAGGGTGGCACATGGATGTTGCCAGAAAAGAGGAGGGGTCTACGCACCTAGCTCTCCTGGGTGGCACTCAGGGCACAAGGAGGGGAACAGCTCCACACCCCCACTGCACAGGGACTGTGGGTACAGGAGGAAAAACAACTCCACAAAAGCTCAGCAGCCTCCCCACCCCCATCCCAGCTAAGCATTTCCTTATACCCCACACACCATGGGCAGCTCTCACGGCACTGCAACCCAGCTCCAGACTTATTTGTGGGGCCACCCTCAAATACCCCACTGCAGGGCAAAGCAAGGGCAAGACAGGCTGCTGTAGCAGTTGCTGCTGCCCCATTTAATATCAAACACAGCAAAACACAGTCTTCCCAGCTAACATACAGTAATAAAGAAGGTCTAATTCCTTTCTAACACAGCCAGCAGGTGGTATACTCCCCCAAGGAGCACATACCTGCTTCTCTTCAAGGAGCTCCAGGAACATCCAAGTCATCCCTGTATAGTCAAAGCACTCATCACATATCCTTTCCTCCCAACTCCTCGCAGCTGCTGTCCCAGCCGCACAGCTCCTGTCTTCCCCAGGTGCAAATGAGCCCTGCATTGCACAGCTGGAGCCCGCTGGAGCTGACTGCTCCAGAACCTCTGATGCCTGAAGCTGTGATTTTACAGCCCCTACTGACATCACCGCACCTGGAAACCCAAAGCAAACCCAGGCTGAAAACTTCTGAACCAGTCCCCAAGATAAAAAGCACAAAGCTTACTTTTTTGACTGTGACTACATGGCAATGATATGATTTGAGACAAGTGTTAAAAATCTCAGGCTGGGCAGTGCTTCTTCAGACCATCATTTTCATGTTTCCCTGCTAAATAGCTAAAAAACATCTAATGTTTTCCCAGTAGGGAGGCCTTTTTTAAAAAAACTACCCTGACTGAATATCTTCTTTATTTAAGAGTTCATCAAGGATTCTCTTAAATTTTCCTTTTAGGTTCACATTTTTAAAGCTTTCCTTTGCAGCTACAGTATCTAAAAACATGTATTTTATTTATTTGCTTATTTTGCGTGCTGGATTCCTCTGCAATTACAGGGAGCCCTGCAGTTGCAGGACTCCAGCAGGCTTTCAGAAAACCAGCAAATACCATGAGAGCGTGAGAGCTGGCAAGACCGCAGATTTGTCACAGCAATAACAGGTTTTTCCTCTGTGACTGTAATAAAATTCATGAAGTTACATGAAGGATTAATTTTACTCATTGTGTTTTAATTTGTTTGTTAGAAATAAGCCTGGAGATTCAGCTGAAGGCAGATATAGGGGCTGGCTATGTCTCTGGGACAGGATTGCTGCTCTTTCCATCAATGTTGCACGACTGAGGAGGCCTATTGAGCTCAGCACAGCTTTTTCCACTACACAGCAAGTCATAGGACCATGCTCCTCAATCTGCCCTGGTTTTTGTTACCTCAAGCATTTCTGAGGGTCCTGATGGATATCTCTGGTGAATTTTGATGTTGCAGTTTAAAATACTTTCACCCACAGAGGCCTGTGCTGGAGGCAGCGCCATGTACCTCCAGGAGCAGAATGAAACCCGCTGCCAGATCTCAGTCCTTCAGTATAAACCCTCCCTCTTTGTTTCAAGCACTGGCAAATGCATCTTTACACCTAGACACAGGACTGTGACCTGGGGCACCTGGGACACAGGTACATGTCCCCTTTGGCAACTGCATGCAAGTAGAAAAAGGCACAACAACTAATGCAGTCTTCCTCCCAATCACACAAAATACATATATGTTTGCTTTCCCCTTTGGATTCAGATTTTCATGCTGAGAAGGGTGATGAAAGGACAGGTTTCAAGAGGATGGCTTCCTGTCTGTGGGCAGGGAGAAAGCCTTTTGCAAAGAAGAGAAAAGTCTGGCAGCAAAGCTTCCCTTTGAATTATGCTGACATACTTCTCCTTGCCTTTTTTTCTCTGAGCCCTTCAGCCAAGGTGGTGGTGCCTCTGGGAAAACACATTAATTTAATTTTTCCCAAGTCAAGACTGTTTTGCCAGTGACAGTAACTGGTAAGTGATCTCCCTGTCTTTATCTCAACCCGCAAGGTTTTTTTTCACCTCATTTTCTCCCCCATCCTGTTGGGGAGGGGAGTGAGTGAGTGGCCAGACCAGCGCCTGGGAGCCGGCCACCACCAACCCGCCATACCAGCATCACAACCGCAACGCCGCAGAGAGAGGATTCAGAAGGAGCTCCCACGTGTGGAGAAAAAAACTAGTCTAAGAACAAGTCAGTGACAAAATCTGGAGGTTTACCAGTTGCGAGCCTTTTCCAGGGACGTTTGTGCTTGTGGCCCCACTGGAAGAGAGCTAACTGCAGATTTGTGGGTTCTTATTTGTAAGGAGGCCAGCATCGCTTTTCTTTTGCATCTGTTTGTTGGGGGACTGGCGTGCAGCCTGACTTACTGCCTTACTCTAAATTCCAGGACTGTGGAATAAAAATCATTTGCTGTTAGTCAACCAAAGCTGTCTTTTCTCTCTCCCTATTGATTACTCCTGAATAATCAATTGACATTTGGCACAGTCTTATTTATAATAATTCAAGTCAGCAGCAACATAATTTAGAAACTGGCTACTAGGCATGTGTTGGTAATGAATCGAATCCATGGATAATTCAAATTCATAGACTAAAAAATTACATTTAAATAATGTTAAGGTTGTGACAACCTGACAAAAGACTGCAAATTCATTGTGAAAACTTTTCCTCCCTCCGTGGCTGAGGGGAAAACCTGGAGAAGACATGAGAAGGGACCGGCATTTGCAACCTCTCCCATGATCGTGCAACACCTTTGGGTTCATACCTATGTGACATCACCTTTGTATTGAGCTGAACTGTATCCCTCCTCCTTGTTCACTCATTTCCAGTGGTGTCATTTTATCCCATAGCAGGGAATGGATGTATATTTTTACACAACAGATTGCTTGGCCTGGTATGAAGCCAAGAGAGTGTGGTGTGTAAACCTCCCGTAGTTTTGTGGATTATGGAGCTGTGGTGTGTTTATCCAGCTGTTGCGTGGAAGCAGGAGAGACCAAAGCCCCCAACTATTCCCTGCTGGGCGTGAATCTCCCACTAACACCCAGCTCCTGTCACAACCCCAGAAATGGCCTTTTTCTCCTTGTTGCACCCTGTGCCAAATTTTACTGTGAATAGAGCCTGACTCTAACATGGAGGGTTACCCTTAAACCTGCAACAGGAGACACACAGAAGTTGTAGGTAACTTCATGCTGAGCAAACTAATGGCCTCTTAAACCTCTCCTTAAACAGCTGGTTAACCTGCTCATTTTCCCATTGGATTTAAAAGCCACAGAAACCCATCTGGATGGCAGGGCGTACCTACAGCCAGTCCCAGAAGGCCAGGTATTCCCGAGAAGCAGATGCAGCCCTTGGCACTCCCCCGTCACCGCGTGCAAGGTGGGTTTGTGCTTTTGAATTATCACAGCGCAGGACAAATTATTTGTTTACTCTAAAGCCATTCCAAAAAGTTAGTATTTCTCCAAATGGAAACCACAGGGAGTGCTAGAGATTGACTACAGCATTTTTTTTTTCAGTGGGATTAAATAGCTAACACTTCATGAAAGCCACCGTGCAGCCAGGTCAAAGTGATGGAGTAGCCTGGCTGGGCAGAAGCCCTCACCCCAAAGCAGCAGCACCCAGGGCTCACCGCTCCTGCTCTGAAGATATGCCTGAGACCATGTTATTGGCACCCGAGCTCTCAGAAGTGCATGATCCACAAACGTATCTTCAGTGAAAGAACTGGGTTTCTCTAACAAAAGTCCTCCATGCAGCCTTCAAGAGGCCTTCCCCCTTGGAGGGTCAGAGCCAGAGACTTCAGGCTAAATGCAAATCCTCTCCCCTTCCCATGCGAATGGGACTGACACTTGAGTTTCAAACCCACAGCACCATCATCTCTCTACTTGCCCTATTAAGACTGAACTACACAGATAAACACATTAAATGAATTATTAGACATCTTAGGTATTCAGCAGTAGGTTGATAAAAGGCAGCCCTTCATGGTAACCTACCTTATATATATATTGCCACAAAAAAAGCCAGAGAAAGCTTATGGCTGTGTGCTGGATTGCAAACACTATGGGCTTTGCAGTGGAATTTCAATTATGGGAAAATGCACTGTCAAGCCCTCATTCAAACCCTTAATTACCAGCGCTTAACCACCACATACTATTGAAGGAAACTATAATTCACTTTGAAAAAGACCTGGTTTATACCTATAATTAAATTAATCATAATTAATTCCAACAGCTACTGCTATAACTGTTGAAGGAGAGAAATATTAAAGAAACGCATTGTCAGGGATTGCTTACAGAACTGCTATGGTGGAAAAACAAGTGCGCTGCTCCAGGATTCACAATGGTTCTGCATCCAGGTATTTAGCAAAGGACACTAAACTCTTTATCTTCATTTCACTTTTGTTTTTTAATGTGGCCTTCTCCTCAGACTAAGCCACATATTTGGATATTTATTGGGTAACATTTCTAAGATCAGGCCTTTCCTGTCTGCCTAGCAAGTTCATCTTTTGCTGGAGCTATTCTGTATCCCTTCTGCCAACTCCAAATGCTGCCAAGAGCTCATCAGCCTGTTGTTTGAAGTAGCATCGCTTCCCCTCAGCACCCTTCAACTGGACCCCTAATCCCATGCAGAAGAGCCTTTCCCCCTGCCTATAAGGCTCTCCACCCTCCGCTGCGGCACAGCCTCTTTCCCTGACTGTGGAAAATAGGAACTTTCCCTCCACCTACTGCTGCCTTACTGCCTCTGCTGCAATTTTCTGTGTATTTTTGCCATCTCCTCCGCAGTCTCTGAGCAACACTGCAAAAGGCTAACTGTGAGAAAAACCCAGGCAGGAGGAAAGCTCTCAGGGAGCAGCGATCAGGGCTGGGCGCATGTAATCAGGGAAAAGAGACTGGAGAGAAGTCGCAGTTTCTTCTCTTTCTTTAAGCAAAATGACAGACAGACTGAAGGGAAGGGAAATATTCCCCTACAAATTCTGGGTTATAGTGGCAGTGTGGTGCACTAACAGATTATAGCATTTTATTACAGAGTACTGTTAAACAGCAGGAGGCTTCTCAAACATCAGTGTCAAATATTGTGTAATCTCCTAAGTAATAAACTATTAAAAGAATATGGGGCACATTGTATTTCTTGACTTGCACAGTTTGCTCATTGGCTTTTATACATGTCTGCTTTCTAATTTCACTGTCAGAATATATCAAGCTGCTTTTATTCCTTCCTTCCACAGGGCTGGCTTGTTTTTGGTTTGTGTTTGAAAGGCAGCTCCCTTTAAGTGTATGAGTTCATGTTCCTTAGCAGCCTTCAAACAAATCCAAGTCTTCGGGGCTTTCAGTACATCGTCAGCCAGCAGAGCTGCTTGCGTTGTTAGTTCTTCCTTGTAGCTCTGCACATTGCTCCTCCGGCTTCATCTGCAGTGAAACCAAAATCTTATTTGTTCTTTCATGATTTCCAGGTGCCCTCTCTGCTCTATGAATGGGCTCCCTACAAAAACATATGTGTCTGAATTTTTTAGCAAGGTCAAAGATAGGACATTTGGCGCTTTAAGAATGTCTTGCAGGGCAGACTTAAGCAAACTGCTCTTGTTTGAAGATGTGATTATTCAGTAATGTCAAATTAAAGATAAGATGAGATCCTTCACTTGATCAAGGCCTGAACTGCCTGTACTGGGCTCTCCTGAGAAGCAGCTACAACCTGAAGTCCCTGCCAGAGCTCTTCCGTACTTCACTAGTGGAAGGATCACTACAGTTGACAGAGAAAACTGGAAGGAAGTAAAAGTCCTCCAGTAACTTCAAGGAGAACTTGTCTCAAATGTCCCGTTTGTCCCAATGTCACCATCTTGTTGGTTCCATAACCTTCTGCCCTCTTCAAGCACTTACTTTGCCTATGCCTAAACCCATAAATTTCAACAGTCTTTGTTGACAAGATTGGGGGGCGTCATTGCTTTTTTCCCCCAAGCTGGGACCTTTTTATTCCTTCTGCTGAGACAATCCCAGATAAAAAACTTGAACACCGTAGTTTCAGAATCAGATGGTGTTCATCTTTGTTACAACTTGGGAATGCGTTGCTAAAAATAAATATCTCCTCCAAAACTGTTACCCTTCAGAAAGCCTTGCTATCCACACATACTGTGCCAATCCTACTCAGAAATCCAGATAAGCAGGCAAAACAAGTCTTTCCTGAACATTTTGTGTTGTAGCTTCTTTTTCTATTGCAGTTATTACTACCACATCTTCAACAGACCCTGCAAGTGAAGCCTCTAAGTTGATTATGAAAAAAATCTCTTAGGAAACATGTTTGGTCATTTCTGCTGGTCCCTCCAAGACTGCTTTCTGGGTGAACAGAGCCTAAGCTGACTCAAGACACCCCGCAGGTATTTGTACAAACCAATGAGTGAACTGCGTGGGTAAAAAAACCAAATCTTTCACCATTTATCTGCACTTTTTCCCAAAGGCTTTGAAAAAGAGATAGATTCAGTAGGAGGTAATATATCAAGATGAACAGCATCAGTTAGCGAGGTGTGAGGTCCATGACTTCCCAGGGAGCTGCACACATGCAGGTGAGAGATTTCAGCCTATCTGATGTGGCCATTGCTGGCAGAAATAAAAACTTTCATGATAATCTTTCCCAACAGCTCAGTAAGCCAGAGTTGATCTTACGCTGCCGCTTTTAAAGACATTCCTTTGAAAGAAAACAATGCAGACACATGGGCCTGGCCTAGCAAACTAGTAGAGTGACAATCGCCTCTCCTAAAGCGAACATTTATCATCGCTGTTGAACAGGTCCACTCTCATCCACTGCTAGGAGGGGTGAAGGGAGGCATAAAATGATCACTCGTACTGTTGACTGCCGAGGTCCAGTGGCAGTTCGCCCGTGGGTTCCCATGTGTGTTTGACACATTTTGTTTGCTTTTAGCCTTGGGTTATGCTTTGCATTGACAAAGCAAGACGCTTTCTCAGCTGGCAGTACCCACAGAGCTTTGCATCTCCAGTGGGGATAGTTCCCCAGATTTCAGCACAATTGCTCGCTTCCCACTGGGTGCAACCTTGGCCCGTCATTACCGGGCAAGGGCAAGGTGAGATCCTGTGGTGCAAGTACCAAAACTAAAAGGTAGTGGCTGACCTATATTGCAATGTCACTTTGATTTTAAAAGTACTATTAACCTTCCACCTGGAGTTTTTGTTCTGTTAACTTAGAGAATATTCACATGTACCCTTAAGAGCTGTAATGAGCTGATGGCAGTGATTAATTATCTACAGCAGTTCTGTAATAGATGAATGCACATGATACCTCATTTATCAGGGAAATAACCACTTCTTTAAAGTCCATGATCAATCAAGTGAAAAGACACAGGATTTGTTGACAATGCCAGATGCACTTAAGATGAGAAGGTCTTTAGCTGGTAAGGAGACTGCTGTTTTAAAGAAATGATTTACTGAAAACACAATGCTTCCAGCTCCATTCTGCCCCCCTTCTTGCTCTGAGCGCATTCAGTAAGCAGCCTGATTATAATCAACACATCAAACACTGAATGTGAAGGGTAGGATTTTTGCCACAAATGGAAGAATCATTTGCTTATTTGCCATTTATATTCCTCCCATTTATACGAAGGCTCCAGTGCCCAGTCAAAGCTGCAGGCTGTTTTGAAGGCTTCTCTAATTTAGCTATTTATACAAGGTATCACCCTAGAGCTCCAAGGGGACTGGGGCTCTGACTGGGGGGTAGAGCAGCCTGGAGCTTACAAAGTACCTCTGAGTTCACACTTGCTAAGACATCTGCTAGCCAAAGTCACAAAAAAATGTGATTTAAAATTTTTTACCCTAAAACTGGACTTGCCTTCCAAGATTTGAGTCTTTCATTACATTCATTCCTTGATGACTTGGTGAATAGGGTATTTTTTATTTTGCTCTTTTTTTTATTTAGAAGATGATTTTTTCAGTGGTATATTTCAAAGGTAAAAATAGCTTTGAAGCACCTGTTCTGAAATACCCCATTTATTTTGCTTTTCTAGATGTGAACTAAGACTGGACCTGAGTTGATGGAGAGCAAAGGGCTTGTCTTTTGCCAGCTGAGTGAGCTCTGACATCAAGGTTTTGTCTGAGTGACTCTTAAACTTTACATTTTATTTTGCCTTATATCTGTCCATGTAGGATGAAACACCCTGGTCTCAACGGTCCATTCCTCTTCTCCCTTCTTTGTCCACCGATGAAATACAGACAAATTATTTTAAAACAGCAAAGCCCCCAGGAAAAAGAAGAAAAAGGGAGTCTGCAGATCCCGGGGAGAGGACTGGTGTGAGGGAGCTGCTATTTGCAAACAGTTTAACTCCTGGCTAATCCAGTGCACAAGGTGAAAACACCTAATGAAGGAAAACGACTGCTCAGTGATTCTCTGTAGAAAACGTTATGCTCCGGGTGCTGACAATCCTTACAGCCAGAGTCTGTAAATAGCAGCAGCCTGTGGGGTAACCTCAGTGTCACCTCCCTTCACCTGTGCCAGAGTGGTGGGATGCCCTGCTCAGAGCAGCACTGGGGAAGGTTTAGCTCCTGCCTTTCTCTGTGACCTTGAAAAGGTTATCTGCACCCTCAGCCAACACAGCTCTAAGGTGGGGATCTTTAATTGTACTCAGGGGCACTTAATTTTCATGTCAATTGAGAGGGATTTGGATACCAAACTGTCTTAGCGCTTACAGAAAACTAACTCTGAGATACATAAGTAGCCCTGTGAGAGTTAAACAGATTCCCTTCAGATTTAAAATCAGGTATCTGCCCACGGAGCTATTTTTTCCGAGTTCATTATTTTGTCTGAGAGTTCATTGTTACAGGGAGCTTTGCTACAGGCTGGCACAAGCTACCCTGGTGCTTCACCACCACTACCATCAGGTCCCCCTTCACCTCCATTTGTCCTTCCTGTTCCATGTGGCCACCCACACTTGCTCCATCCTCTCCACCCAGGCTGGGTGATTGCTAGACCCTTCTCAAGTCAGTGCTGCTTAGTAAAACCAACAGTGGAAAATACAGCTGTTTTCGTGGTGGGTCAGTGAGGTGAACTGGGTCAGTGCCATGTGCAACGGATGCCAAGACAGGTAGAGAAATACATGGATAGGAGCTGTGGTAGGGAGATCTCCATGTTGGGCAAATAGTCATGAGACCAACTCAGTCACCTCACAGAAGGTTTCCCCTGGACTGTAAACACCTT
Source organism: Balaeniceps rex (assembly GCA_013401315.1). NCBI lineage: Eukaryota > Metazoa > Chordata > Aves > Pelecaniformes > Balaenicipitidae > Balaeniceps > Balaeniceps rex. The sequence continues at coordinate 88,881 of VYZW01022985.1, forward strand.
TGAATGGTTTTGTTGTCGTATCCGTTCATGCTGGACATTCCCCAAAGGTCCTCTTGATATTTAAGTCACTCTTGGCTGGGATCTCCACCTGCGCAGTGATACAAACAGGACTCATTTGCAGAGAGGAGGAACAGCTCATGGCAGAACCAAGGAAGGGCCCAAAACGGGTGTATGTGTTTTGAAACCTCATTAATCCAGGGCATTTTATGACAGTATAATTAGCACTAGAGGCTGAGAGGAGTGGCAAAATACATTTATCTCAACAAAGGCGGATAAAACCTGTAATTCTCACCTGAATTATGGCTTTCAAAACCCTCTCTGAGGAGACAGATGTTATGCCAGACCTCGCTATTATAGATTGCATTTTTCTTGAAAATAACAAATAGCTAATTAGTTATGGGTACCTTTTACAAAACAGACAATTTTATTGCAAGGAGAAGTTTTGATCGTAAACAATTTCTTTGCTCTGAGGTTAGCCCTTAGTGCCTCTGAATGCACTTCCCAACACATGATGATCACAAATCACACCTACGGCAGGGATAAAGTCAGTGCAAAGCTGTCATTCATTGAGAATATATCAGTATATGAGAAATAGGGAGCACCTGCTGAAACTGGTACAGAATCTGATTAAAACAGAAAACAAAGCAGGTCCCAAAAGGGATTAGACAGATTCACAGACAACATGTGAATGGTGCAGTCTGTGACAACCATGTAAGAATGGGGTCTTACCAATGTGCAGGGATACCACCTTAAATATGCCATACCTAATGAAGCATCCCTATCCTCTTCCCCCCAAACACATGCATGCACAAATTCATGGCTACCAGCAGTTAATGACAGATTTGTTAATTAACAGCATGAGGCAAAGCCAAGGTTGATGTTCTAATAAACAGGTCATTAACTTTGGTAATGACCAATTTGGGAAGATGATTGCTCTTACAAACTGTATTCCACAGCTTATAAAAAGCAGCAGTGCAGCTCTGAAATACATCTGGCAGCCAAGACGTTAACAGAGCAGTTGGTCTGAAACACTGGCCGTTCCCTGGGAAGTTATCATCCCCATTTTTCACCAGACACACTGTGTAACCGGGAATCAGAATAGATGTATTTCAAGCTACAGCAATTAAAATCCATACAGATGTAAAAATGAAATAAAAATTAAACAGCTCCGAGACAACTGACCGTCTTTGCCAAGGTCATGCAGAAAAGATATTTGGTCTTCGTGACCAGCTTGCCCTGACACTGTTCTGTTGCCATTCAAATCAGACTTTTCGCTGTATTTCTCTATGAGGCCAAAGGACGCTCCTGTCCAAGAGACTGGGCTACTCCAAGGAGAGAAGTCTTTATCAGCGGTGTGTCACTGGCAGGGATTTGGTCCCTCCCTGCAGAGGGAGGCAGGGTGGTGATGTGTGTAAGGACTGGGATAAATAGTCAAGCTATCTAAAACAGCCACAGGGGGAACGGCTTTGAAACAATAACCTAGTTTCCCATGACACAAGAGAACGGAAGGCACCCACGGTTTCTTCGCACTGCAAAACAAACCCCGAAAGAGACCTCTTTAGAATGACTCAAGATCAGTGAACTACAAAAATCTTCTGGATTGGGAACAGAAGCTGGCTGAGATCATGTTGCAAAAAATTCCTCTGTTTGCAGGACCTATGCCATTTTCTGGTGTTACTGGAATAAGAACCAGAAGCAAAGGGAGCTAATAGTAATGTGTGTCGTGAGCCAGAGGATCCATTAGTAGCACTTTGGGGCCTTTCGGGGGATAATTCAACATCCTAAGGAACAGTCACTTAATATCACAGCACTTAGTAGTTACTAGAGAGTTAGTAACCAGATACCAGAGGAAAGAAATTACTCTTTCTATGGTTTACTATCAAATGATGAGAAAAAAATAACTCCGAAGTTTCATATGTTAGAAAGGTAGGCCAATGGGAATGGTAGCCTGGATTGGACCGTTGCAAACAGGAGTTGCATGGAAATTAATGATTTTAGGGGAGCAAAGTTCCTGGTGGATACTTACCCACACTAAAACCAAAGCACTTGAAAACGTTTTTGGGAATCAGTCCTGACTGTGGCTGAAATTACCCTGTGGATCTAGGCTCTGGACTTGTGGCACAGAGGTACAAGGTATATACACACACGGCTGTAAAGTTCTGTGACTAGTAGCGCTGTCTACAGTAATGCTGTTAAAACATGACATTTAAAAGGCTAAAGGAAAGTAAACTTTACCAAAAGTGATAAAACTGAGCAAAAGGGAAATCTGCCTGTGATACACAGAAATGGCATTTGCCTGCGGCATGTGCTTTAGACTAAAAGTGAAACTACTGTGCTTTACCAGGGGTAATATAGATTATGTATTTTTCTTTTGTCATATTCCCCTCTTGCATTTCAGTCTGGCTATGCAGTGCCTTTAATGTGAAAGCTGTTTTGGAAGAGGTTACATGGGCAAAATTTAGCAGGACTGGAACAACCCCACCATCAGGCAGGGATCACTCAGTCTCTGTGATGGACAGCTATGTAATCATGCGCAACCCTGGGAGCTGTGCCAGAAGTCCTCTGGCGCTTGCATCCTTGCAGTCATTTGAGTGCACAAGGGCTGTTCCCTGCTAAATACTCCTATGGGCTCTTCCTTCCTGAAAAGGAATTAAAAGACATGGGTAACCACCAATTCAGTCTCCTTGCAGTAAGCTCAGTTTCACAAAAAGCTATATTCTACTGTAGGTAGCTATATGGATGTCGTGGTTTAGCCCCAGTCGGCAACTAAGCACCACGCAGCCGCTCGCTCACCCTCCCCCTCACCACAGTGGGATGGGGGAGAGAATCGGAAGGGCAAGACTAAGAAAACCCACGGGTTGAGATAAGAACAGTTTAATAATTGAAATAAAATAATAATAATAATAATAGTAACTGTAATGAAAAGGAGAACGAGAGAGACAAACAAAACCCAGGGAAAAGAAAACAAGTGATGTAACCGCTCACCACCCGCCGACCGACACCCAGCCAGTCCCCGAGCAGCAATCGCTGCCCCCCGGCTAACTCCCCTCAGTTTATATACTGAGCGTGACGTCATATGGTATGGAATAGCCTTTTGGTCAATTTGGATCAACTATCTTGGGCTGTGCCCCCTCCCAACTTCTTGTGCACCTGGCAGAGCATGGGAAGCTGAAAAAGAGAGTCCTTGACTAGCCTAAGCACTACTTAGCAACAACTAAAACATCAGTGTGTTATCAGCATTCTTCTCATACTAAATCCAAAACACAGCACTATGCCAGCTACTAGGAAGAAAAGTAACTCTAACCCAGCTGAAACCAGGACAATGGATTGAAGGATCAAAAGTATCCAAGAAGCTTATTAGGATTGCTTTTATACCTGAAGAATCAGACCCAATGATGCTACATCATTTTAATTTAAAAAATTTGAAATATTGACTTCTGACTTTCAGGGAAATCCAACTGATCTTGCATCAGAACGTTCTTATTAATATTTTCTTAAAGTACTTAAAATGAATAGATGATAATACTGAATAGACTAACATGATCAATTTGGTCCCACAACTCTCTAGAAATCCAGAGATTACTTATGAACACCTTCCTTATTCTGATGAAAATGCTTTCTCTTTCTGCAAATGTAACGTCACTCTAGAAGCAAAAAATATTGACAAATCGACATGCATAAAAATGACGACAGAGGCATTTTTGTAAACAGACCCCTTCTTTAATTTGTGACACAAAAACCATGGGAGCTGACATAGATGAAAACTAAATGGACAAAGAATGACTATATCCATCCATCGATACAGCACTGAAAACTCATTTTGGGTGCAGATGGGAATTTACCAACAGAAGACAAACGATCCCGTAAGGCAGAAGAGAATGTTGCTGAAAATAAAAGTTAGAGATGACAAAGCACCTGCTATAGCCTGATGTAGCAATCAGAGCCGACACATTCCAATTGTCCATCCTAAAAAATGGGCTTTATCACCAAAGAAGGTCTCAATTCATTATTTCTTCATTGATGTTATGTCAAATATGCAGGTCACATCATCAGCCTGCTATCTAAGAGTGAGAAAAAGCTAGAGAACATGGTTAAGGACACAGAATGAATAAAATTTACAGGGGTGATGGAATTATTTTTAAAAGTCACAGCCAAGTAGAAATAAAATTCAGCAAGAGGAGAAACAAAGTGAGCAAGCACTCCCTCATTTCACTGCGAAGTTCCTGACTATATAAATTGGCCTAATATTTCAAAGTGACTGGCACGTTTAGGTCTTTTCATCTTTGTGGGCTGAACTTGAGGGACTTATAAATAGGCCAAGCCTCTGTAAAGTGCTCCAAATTGAGGCTGAGATAGCTGAAGCTGGACATATTCAGGATAAAATAAGAGATGCAGCATTTAACAGAGAGGTGGCTCTCCCTTGGAGCACACCTGCGGATGGAGATAGTAGCTTCAACCTCTTTTGAGTGAATGGTGGGGGGTTTTGACGAATAGACCTTTCGGTCCTTTTGGCCTCTGATTTTGCTCCACGGGAATCCTTTCTTGTCATTGAGTGAGGGAAAGACTAACTGTAGAAATTTAGCATTATCAAGACCAGACCAGGACCAGAATTTACTTATCCTGTAGACGACAATGCTGCATGAAACAAGATGCATAATCCAGTATCTTGTACACCCCACAATGCTCTTAGCAGTGGCTTATCTCTGTTCATATGGAAATTTCTATCGATTTCACTGGGAGGAGATTTAAGCCAATGCCATGCCCCAGCTCTAATGACTCACACAATATTTGTCTTAAAACACCAGCTCCTGGACTCACGTGATCACACAAGAATCTCAAATGCAATCAGCTCTCTGGGCTATGCAGAAAAGCTTGAAAATCAGCAAACTCAAAGGGAACAAAAGTCAGCAGAAAAAGAAACCCACCTGATTTAGGGGGTTTGTGCTTTTTAACCCTCAGATATACTCTCTCCTTGCAATCACCATTCATCCAAGTTACGCGAAATAATGCAGGGCAGTTTGCCTAGCCAGGGAAGGGAGATGGGTGAACAGAGGGCAGTTTGCATTGCTACCTGGCATCTAGAGACCATTGCTTTGCTTTATAGAGAAAAGGACTTCTTCTGCAATACAAAGAAACCTGCAGCCAAACGAAGCACTTAATCCAAAAAGGGTGCAGGGGGAAGAGGGGTAGGATTTACACTGGTTTATCTGGAGGGGGAACAAAAAGTATCCTCTAGTTTCCACCTGAACTTGAAAAGGATACATTAGGCTCAGAAATGGAGTTGGGGCTCGCCACTGGTAACTGTGCTATTCACTCAAAGCCATTCTTGGCAAAGATAACAGGGAAGGAGCCAACGCCATTAAACACAAGCAGGGAGTGCAGAGATGCAAGAACATGCTGCAAGGATGCATCCATGCTTCGGAAACACAGTGCTAGGCCAGTAAATTGCAGCTCTGACAGATGCACAATACGGCATTTGGCTCTGAGATGATATCTGTGGTCATTGGAAGAAACAATCTGATGGCATCTGGGAGAATTGGGATTTTCAGAAAGGGAATTAATCTTAAAAGGATTCAATGACCTTTGCCAATTTCCAAAAAAGAAAAGAACTTGTATGGATTTTTATATTCAATGTGCATTTTTTGCTCATTCTCTCTGAGGTGATTTGCTTCTTTTTTTTGTTTTATTTGCATAAAGCACTGTCTGCATGAAAAGACAAGCCAGAAGGCTTTGTATGTGCTTACACGGGATTTTGCTGTAATATTTTTTGGTAGGTTTAATGTTTTTTTCCAATATTTGCAATCTCCCATCATTTCCATTCCAGAGAAACAATTTGTTTCCAAACATAGCTGTACACAGCCTTCTTGGACCTGACCTGTTCCCCAGCTTTCCACTGCCGTTAAAGCCAAATCACATTTATATTTAACAGCTTAATTTTCCAAATTGGTTTTATCAGTGACCCTGTTGCCCTGTGAAGACAGCATGGGAGGGGAGATGAGACCTGAACTGTGTGCCTGGCTGCATTGCTGACCTGCTGGCTGACACGACAGCACATCCCTGTGCCTCTTTCTCCTCTAAGCTTTTGCTGATTTAAGACAGTAAATCCCTCAGAGCAGGAACCACCTTTCGCTGAAGGGCAAACGATGGAACCACTTTGTGCCCAATGGTGCGACAAGGTGGCCAATGGTGGAGGAAGCTCAAGGCAGAGGTGAGCCAACAAGCCCAGAGGAGAAAGGCACAAACCACCTGCAAATTATGGGCTACAATAAGCATCTTTCCTCTGATGTGGCATGCGTGACTCCCTCAGTGTGACGACACTTTTCATACGAGGAACCTCAGTTCATTTTCTCTTCCTTGACTGTGTGTAAGATAACCAGCTTATTTTTCCTTATTACCCTGAGAACTGTCACTGGCTGCTTTCTCTTTCCCGTCCTGCAGCTCGCCTTTCCCCTGTCCCAGCCTAGGTCCACATAGTTTAAGGATATCTCAAGCCTGTGAAGCATTTTTTTATTTAAGCCAGAGAAGAATAAAGAATTGTCAGAAAAATAAACAAATCCAAATTGTGAAAGGGGATATTTTTAAAATATTATCCTCTGACAAACAGGCAGGGGACAGTCTTTTGCTCTCATTATAGTGCAGAAATCTCACTTCTTTCTTGAAGAGGTTCAGGGCCAAAATAGGAATTAATTCTGAGATTGAATTCAAGCAGTAAGGTGTAAAACAGTAGGGAAAATGCTCCTTGGTGAAGCAGCAATGACAGTACAACAGTATTTGCGGTCCTGTGTATAGGTACAGAGAGATGGACCCATAGATGAACCAGTCAGTGGCACACAGAAACTACCTACAGCCACACCGATAAACACATGCCTACGCTTGAAGGAGATACACCCCAACACACCTATTCAGAGAAGTGCTAATGAGGTCTCAATTTCCAGGTTGTGCTTGGATGTCAGTCTTGCATTGACAAGAGCACTGCCACGAAAAGGAAATATTTTAATTTCATGTGTGCCAGGATCCTGTCAGTTTTCAGACATCTCTATTTCTCCCTCACAAACCCTCTTAAAATTTGTCCCCTGGGAATATTGCTCAACTGCAAAGTGCCAACCAGGAACCGGAAAGAAAAAAATGACTGAAAAACATGCAGATCTTCAAAGGCAGCAGAGAATTATACTGCTGGAAAGGAGATTGTGGCACCGAAAGAAAAAAAACCTTGTGGCTTATCCGCACAGAAGAAGTCATGGGTTTCATTCTGCCAATCTTTGCTCACCTTCATCAGTGGCTAATTGCAGAAGTGCTGACGATCTCGGTTGCACTATGCAGTGAGCGCTCAAAGATCAATAGCCAGCCTCAGTCTATCAAGCCAGCTGTGCCATTGCACGCTATGGGATTACTGCTGCCCTTATTCTTCTTTTCAGCTGTAGTTTCGGAGCTGCTAGGACCCCTTTGGGGTGGAGACAGGAGCGAAGGCTTCTGACTGCAGGATAAGAAAATGGCGGTAAGAGCAAAGGCCAGAGGCAAATTATAGGGACGTTGCCTGTATACAAGNCTGTCTGAAGGAGGGATCTGTGAGCTGGGACTGCTTTTACAATTTTCACGTCGGAGGGGATTGGGCAGAACCAGCAGGGTTCACTTTGGTTTGAACAAAATAACCTGCCCAATATACTATATTAGAAAGAGAGTTAAAGTTGCAAATGCATCAGAAATTTTCAACGTAAGGAAGTGTAACAAACAGCGGTTCCTTTTGCTGTTTTTTTCCTGGGGGCAGGGTCACTTGCCTCCTCCAGAAACAGAAACAAAAAGCAAAGGGAATTAAAACAGAAAACATCTGTTTTGTTTAAAAGGAAAATAGACATTTTGACACAATCTCTTTTCTCAAAGGCATTCAAAAGTTTTTTTCTTCATCCCAGAGACATTCCAAAGCTGAATTGTTTGTCCTTCAGACTGCCCCATCTGCAGCTCTAATAGCATTTTTAATGAATTCTCTACATAATTAATATTTACATTTCAGTAGCAGCTAGCAGCTCC